>JAFBJQ010000894.1:0-40132 GCA_016785345.1 Trinectes maculatus
TTGATTCTGATTTATCACTCGATTCTCACATAAAACAGACCTCGAGAACCTTTTTTCACCTCCGTAATATAGCAAAAATCAGACATATCCTGTCTCTTAAAGATGCCGAAAAATTAATCCACGCCTTTGTCACGTCCAGGCTACTGTAACTCATTACTATCAGGCTGCAGCAGTAAGTCCTTAAAGAGCCTGCAGCTTGTTCAAAATGCTGCTGCACGTGTATTGACCAGAACCAAGAGAACAGAACATATCCCCCCCATATTAGCTTCACTGCACTGGCTCCCTGTGAAATTTATAATCAAATTCAAAATCATTCTACTCACATACAAAGCTCTAAATGGTATGGCACCAACATACCTAAAAAAATCTAATAATCTCATATCATCCTACTAGAGCACTCCGCTCTCAGAACACAGGTTTACTCACAATTCCAAAAATCCATAGCAGCAGACTAGGAGCCAGAGCCTTCAGCTATCAGGCTCTGGCTGATAGCCTCTGTCTGCTTTCCCTCCTTCCATCTACATCATATCATTATATCCGTGTCTTATGAATGCACCTTACTAATTCAACCTCTTCTCCAGAGTCTTTCTGCTCCACTGTTCCAGTACCAGGTGCAGCCACTTCTATGGACCATCGACTGTGGTGGCAGCTGATCGTAGAACATGCTCTGGAGCTGCAGGATCTGGATTCAGCACCGCACTCAACGCACCTCTACCACTACCACTATTATATTATATTATATTATTCTATTCTTAAGTCATGTTGTTAATGTGTTGTGTACACGTGGCATCCATTGCACTTCTGGCCATCCCTGGGAGTGGGATCCCTCACATGAGTCTCTCCTGGAGGTTTCTGCGTTTTTTTCCTCTGTTAAAAGGGTTTTTTTTGGCAGTTTTCCCTCACCCTTGTTGAGGGTGTAGGTCAGAGGATGTCATACCGTGTACTCTTTGTTAAAGCCCTATGAGGCAAATTGCAATTTGTGAATATGGGCTATACAAATAAAATTTGATTGATTGATTGATTGACATCTAGTGGCACAACTTATTATCTACATACGAATACATACATATGAATGTATGTTCCGACTAACGTCGAAATTGGGTTACAACACATTCTCAGGAACGGATCTCCGTTGTAACACGAGGACCCCCTGTATATGAAATTCGTTAAATACCATGTACATCTAACTTTAACATACAAATTGTAATTTATGCAGCTTGAGTCATGAAAAATACACCATACTTTGTAACACATTGAATGCAACCACCATAACTATAGAATTTCTTTGCATCACTCACAATTGAGGTTTCAGCAACAGCTACTATATGTGAGATGCAGTTAACTAACTAACTCTGCTCTAAATCTAATCAGGGTTACACTCTCCCCCTCTCGACTGAATGAGTCCCTGCATGCACTCCTGTCTCTACAGGTACAGACACATACGAAATAGCAGTTCCTAAAGCCTGAAAGAACGAACCGATTGCCAAAGCTAAAGGCTCCCCCAGCTCATCATAAGTGAGTTTCCGAGGCGGACGTCTCTTCCTAACAGAACACCTAACTCCTGTGTGTGTGTTCTCAGATTCTCAGATGCTGCATTGTCAGTGTCTGCAACTACAGGGTCTGTGGTGATGAGATCTGCATCCTCTCGAACAGGTGAGATATGTGTCATGTCAGGTTCTGGGATGTCGATAACAACATGGTCTGGGGCTCTACATTGAGAAATAGGATGTGTGACTGTACTACTGTCGTCAGAGCTGACAAGGGGAGTTTCTGGTTGAAACTGTACGGAGCGTTGGGGCACAAATGGAGGGGTATCAGGATTTAACACCCTGGAAGCTGGTTGAGGCTCATGGGGATATCTTTCCCTTTGCAGGTAAGGACCCTTTGTGATGATTTCTGGCACCCATACACTAGAAAACAGCTCATCCTCATCACTATACCACTCATCCTCTTGAAAATCAACATCCTCCTGCGGGTCTTTTGTTGGTTTGTTCCGCAATCGCCTCTTCTTTGATGTGTCAATGGGGGAACTGTACTCTCTGACCTCTGTTACAGGCAAGAACCCACATGGCAGAAGAAGGTCTCTATGTAATGTGCGCTGCACACCAGGGATGATATGGGATGGTGCGAACTTTGTCGGATCAATGTGCAGAGTTCTCTGATTGTCTTAGACTCAGGGTTATTGTCATGAGTGGGATTCTGTGGTTTTTTGCTTAACTTTTCCAACTTTAAAGCTTTAATGCCTCATTTTGTTTTGTGTTGGGCAATGGGGCAGGCTCACCGTCATAAGAGGGCATGTCAAAAACATGGTGGGCACATTACACATTACCATACACGACACTAAGGCTTTGGGGGGCGGGACCCGGTGTGGGGGGTGGGGCTACACCTTTGTGGCCTGGTCCTCCACCCGGCTCCGGCCACAGTCCCCCAATTTTAATTACACCAAGACACTGAGGGCTTGGGGGAACAAGCAGGTTGAGTCCACCGTCTACCAGTGGATGATCTCTCCTGCCTTGGATGTCCCCCCAATTTTAAATTGCACCATAGACACACACATCTAATCAAATACACCTACACATGCACCCCTACATGCAACCATATCGGATGGGGGGGTGGTGGGAGTGCGGTCGGGGTCCCTGGCTGGCCCCCCCTTTGGCCCTGCTGGGCTTGGTGGGGTCGTCCGCGGTCTGGGGGGGTGCTGCCGCTAGGGTCTTGCCGGTGGCTCGGGGGGGGGGGGGGCCTGCCCGGGGGGGCCGGGTTGGGGGGGGCGGGGGGCGGGGTGGGGGGGGGCCCGGGGTCCCGTCGGTGCGGGATGGACCCTTCCTCGGTGGCTCGGCGGTCCCCGGTGTGCCCTATCCACAGAGGAGGGGGGCAGAGGTGGTTTTTAATGCGGGTTACGGGGTCAGGGTGGGGGCATATCCACTTATGGGGACCGGGGCATGGGCTTTGAGGGGCTGCGGTGGGGGTCGGCTCGCTCCCCTTGGGAGGGGCGCGGTCACCTTGCCGCGGGGTGGATCCACTGTTGGGGGTTTGGTTGGCTCTCTGGCCAGCGGCACACACAGACGTGCTATGTAATTGTACATAATTCTATTGCTACAGTTATAGTTATTGTAGTTTTGGTTATTGTCGTTATCATAGTTGTTGTTGTTACTGTTCTTGTTACTGTTGTTGTTGCCCTTTTGTCTCTCACCCCCAACCCCATCTCCATCTATCTTTCACTCCCCTCCCCCTTTCCATTCCTTTCTCCCACTATCCTCTATCTGTCAGTCCGGTAGCCCTGCCAATAAAGGTCAAAACCAATTGCAACAGGAAGAGTATAAGAGTAAATCTGTTAAGGCACAACAAGGCATCCAGAGCTCTTATCACTGCATGCCTAAGCTGCCGAACAGGACACATTAAAAAGCTAGCTGTTAGCTTCTGTCCATCTCTGGGAGTGGAAGCACCTAAATGCTTTTTCATCCTGTCCAGCTTTGCTGAACGACGGTCTTCCTCAGTTATCAACATGAGGAGAAAATCGGGGAATGTTGGCGGATCGCTCTTTTTGCACTTTGGCTTATGATGATGCTCTGATCCCAGCCCCTACAGAATTGTCTAAGCAAGTGATCATTGGAACTTCCAGCTGAGGCTCCCCCTCTAGAAATTGCCCTTGTGAGGAGGCTATGGAGCCTGACAGCTTCTCTCCATTGTTTTGATTAGAGCTGAGAAATGCGGTAAATAACTCCTCTCCATCCTCTACGACTCCAAAAGAGGGAATCAAGTTGAGTGACATAAACGTTCGGTGGTGAAGAGATGCCAAGAGGCTTCACAACGTCAGCTGCTGGGCTCAGCAAACTCTCAAGAATGCTTCTTACTTTGTGAGCATCATCAAGGAGAAGATCGACTTGGGTGCGCCAAGTTTCATAATCCACCTCACCATTTGGCCTTGGCATACACCCAGAGAAAGTGCGCATCCTTATTTATGGGGGTGATGAAGTAGTGGACTCACTGCGGATCACATGCTCCACGATTACTTTCTGGATCTGGGGTGGGTTAAAAACATTCTCACTGACGTGAACTGGGCTCACTGGTACACGAACAGGTGCACTATGAACATGTGTAGGCTCTGCAGGTTTATTCTAGTCACTATTAGGTGTGTCACCGTTTTGAGTTGCATGTGGCTTGGTAGCGCTAGCGTGTACGTGATGTGCTCTGGCTCCCCTGTAGCTCCCCCTGGATCATACTCAAGAAACCTGCCCTGCCACTACCTGCAACAGTCTGCAGCTTGCCCACGTATCTACGAGCTATTTCCCTCCCCATCTCCTCCTGATAAACATCTCTAATGGTCCTGGCAAACCACGATACGGCAGGGTCCTTCAGACTTGGTAAGGTACCCAAGGTGATGGGGTAGATTCTGGAGATAGACATGTCAGATGTGTACTGGATCAGGGCTCTACCCTCTGGTTGTCCTGACTCATCAGGGATCCTAACTATTTTGGAAATTGATCCATTAATGCTAAACACAGTACTGATTTCTTTGTCTGTATAATCTGATCCTATACCTGTTACAAAGATGGAGTTCTGACCATTTACTTCAAACCGGTTGCAAATATCCATATCTGATTCTGTGGAATGAACTTCAAAGGTGTGTATTGTGGTGTTGGAAGATCTGATAGGTACCATTAGCCAATCTCCTGGCTGGCTTGCCACTTTTTATGTAACCTGGACGTGTGTCCCTCTCTCTTATGGAAGAGATCTAGGCTGCTGGCCCATGTATAGTATCTACAATATCTAAATCTAATGTCTCCATCAGAAATCTTACCATACAGCTCAGAATTATCACAGGTTTACTCACTGATCTTCTAGATTTGGGAAAGGAGATTGGCAGTAGCAGACTCTGTACAAGTTTGCTTTGACTGTCCCTCGGTTCTCAACCTTCACCTATTTCAATTTTTTAATCTAGGGCCTAAGAACCAAAAACAACCTGAGTTTCAGGCTGAATAAAGTAGCAAAAAAAATTGATAAAGGCTTCTCAATTGGGTCTCCATTTGTTTGGGTTCCTACCACCCTCCTAGTACGGCAGCATCTCCACGTTGACGTCCTGACATGCAGAAGGCATCCACGAATAGCAAATGAGTCCTGGAGACCACGATGAAGCAGTTCTTCACGTGGCATAGACAGAATTGTCCCAAAACAAAAAAACAGTCTGCACACAAGTATGCAGAACAATTAGACTTCCACACTTCTTAAATGTCTTTTCCCCTTAATGTTTTTGATTTTAACTAATTAAACCATATATATGAATTAAATATTCCCCCTTTTTTAAACACATGAAATGAATATATGAAATGTGTTAAATACCATGTACATCTAACTTTAACATACAAATTGGAATTTATGCAGCTTGAAAATGAAAAATGAAAAATATACCGTACTTTGTAACACACTGAATGCAACCACCATAACTATAGCATTTCTTTGCATCACTCACAATTGAGGTTTCAGCAACAGCTACTATATGTGAGATGCACATAGCCTCATTAGTAGGCTGTGGCTGAATTAGCAGCCCGGGAGGAAACGATTATTAAACACTGATCAAAATATTCACCACAACCATAACCTAGATTACAAGCAAGCAACAAGCAAATACTGTGATACTGCAGATCAGCTCTATGAATCCTGTCTCTATATTCAGAACAACATTAACTTTGATGACGTTTCCCTTGCTTTACAACAAATCACGTTGCACCTATTTGTTGCCTGCCAGGATCGGCAAGGGTCCTGGGGATCTGGGTTAGACTATGTCCCCTGGTCCCCAGGTCTCTGTCCACATTAGTACGTTTTGGTTCATACTTAGCAGTGGCAGCGTTGGTGTGTGGATCGGGCAATAGCAGCAGGCCCGCTCCAAATTTCTAAGAGAAATGTTTTATTGTTGTAAGTAAAGCAAATACTGTGATACTGCAGGAATCAGAACCACAAATCCTGTCTCTATATTCAGAACAACATTAACTTTGATGACGTTTCCCTTGCTTTACAACAAATCACGTTGCACCTATTTGTTGCCTGCCAGGATCGGCAAGGGTCCTGGGGATCTGGGTTAGACTATGTCCCCTGGTCCCCAGGTCTCTGTCCACATTAGTACGTTTTGGTTCATACTTAGCAGTGGCAGCGTTGGTGTGTGGATCGGGCAATAGCAGCAGGCCCGCTCCAAATTTCTAAGAGAAATGTTTTATTGTTGTAAGTAAAGCAAATACTGTGATACTGCAGGAATCAGAACCACAAATCCTGTCTCTATATTCAGAACAACATTAACTTTGATGACGTTTCCCTTGCTTTACAACGTTGGCTCGCTCCCCTTGGGAGGGGCGCGGTCACCTTGCCGCTGGCCAGAGAGCCAACCAAAGAACAACAGACACAGGCAGATGTAATTTATTTAAACTGTCTTTATTAGTAATTATTTAGATAGATAGATAGATAGATAGATAGATAGATAGATAGATAGATAGATAGATAGATAGATAGATAGATAGATAGATAGATAGACTTTATTTATACACTGGGTGGAGGTCACTGATCACCACAAGTCATTATCCTCTGCCACAAACATCCTGTTTGTCCACATGTCGTATTCATGGCCAATCTCTACTGCTGCCCGCTGGTTGATGTGCACACACTTGTTTTTTTTTTCTTTTCATCTTTGAAGATGTTTGTGGGAAACTCTCCCACAAACATCCAAACTATCTTAAACGTTCAGAAACAAGTTGGCTGTGATTGTGCAGTAAAGGGATCAGCTGAGGGCTCTTACCTGATAATGATCCTCGAGGCTGAGCTGTTCCATAGGCTGATCTACTTCCTACTCCCAGTCTTCTGTGCCCACCTCTCTGTTTCTCTCAGCTTCAACCTGCTGCACTGTCCTCCTCTCCATACTTTCAGTGGGAGCCTGCTCTTCAACACAAGACTTCCACTGGGCCTCACTCTTCTGATGCTGCTTGCCTGATTGAGCGAGCTTGGACATATGGTCAATATGGACCATGGTGGAAGCTTGTCTCTCTTTTGTGATGTTGCCGAGGACCTCATCTGTCTTTTTGAGCGCCTCTCTGAGCTGGCTCTCCCTCTCACTTAGACCGGTGTGCAGCAGGTCGACTCTCTTTTTCACAGCCACAATCTCCTGGGACACTGCAGCCTGACTGTGCTGCTCTGCTGCAGCAGAGTCCTGAGCAGCACTGAACCGGTCTCTTTGTTTGTCCATCTCAGCCAAGTGAAGATGGTGTTTTCCAGATATGATGACGTCAAAATCAGTAACACAGACTTGATGAATCACCGCAGGTCGATTTGTTGACAGTGAGGACAGTTACCGATTAATTTGTGTCCAGCTGCTCGGGTTTGTTGTGGCAAATGAATGGTGATGTTCTTGTTTTATGTGACCAACATTCTGACATTGACTTTGATGCCTTTGATGTCATGGCAACCATGCTGGGCCATTCAATAAAAAAAGGGCTCTGCCCCTTTCAGGTGGCAGATTATAACGAGCTAATCCAAATGCTTATATTATTGGCAAGGGTCTTGGGGGATCTGGGTTAGACTATGTCCCCTGGTCCCCAGGTCTCTGTCCACATTAGTACGTTTTGGTTCATACTTAGCAGTGGCAGTGTTGGTGTGTGGATTGGGAAGTAAAAGCAGGCCATTGTAACAAATTAGCCTAATTAGCTGCCAGCAGATGTTTGTGTTTTACTAATTTAAAGCTGTGAAATATGTTGTTAGATGTGTATTTTCTCCTGAAGCATGTAGTCCAACACTGTTTCTGCCTGACGAGAGCCTAAACATGCTCCTGAAGATGCATGGTGCCTAAAGTAAATTACATACAGCGTTGTTTTGTACTCACTCATCGATGCCTTCAACCAGCCTGAAGTTGAGGTTGTTGATGGCCTGCTGTGGTCTCCCAGCATTGTCTATGAACACCAGTGTAGAGGGATCTGCCTTCCTCACCTGAAAACCACATTCACACATACACACATATACACACAAAAAAGCATCCCTTTTAAGTAACATGTGCACAAATTAGTATTTGTATTTGTATTTTAAAATGAATAATTAGCTCATCGTTTTAAACAGACCACATTATAACATACAATATGTTTCCATTTATTTTGTGCTGTGAAGCTGTAACAACTGATTGCAGCTAAAGTGGCCAGCATCGTTGAAACAACAACACATGAATCCAAGCACACATCAATATCCAGTGTCCTTAGATTTTTCATTATTCATTTCATTGTTTGTGCCATTAATGTAAATCACAAGAAAACATGGCATTTAAAAAATGGTACAAAGAGTTGTTTCAATATGTGTGGTGTTAAATGCCATAAGTCCGTGATATGTACCAGGATGTGAACCAGCAGCAAATCCTTGGGGTTCTCACACTTGCCATGCAGCACGTTCTCCACACAGACATCTGTTGGATCAGGTGAGAAACCACAACAGTTTCTGTCCAGCCGATCATTTACCTGCACCAACACACAAAGAAAACATTCATGTAGCAACAGTCATGTGCCATAAACCTTTCATTTGCTGGTGTTAAAGGTATTGACTCCACGGCGAAATATCCAACACAGGACAGATGCAGGCAGATAATACCTTTGTAGCATACAGATACTGCACTCCTCCTCCTCTAAATGAAGGTTGTGGTCTAACAGGAAGATGAAAAATAAAGGACTAAAGGCAATCCCTTTCCTTCTAGTGAAAGTGCTATAATGCAGATAGGAACACAGGGGCGCTGCAGGAATGTGTGTTGCATTGGAGATGTGGTTGCTGGAGGTGAGGAAGAGGAGAATAAAAAAAGCGCGTATATTGAGGCACAGAGAAGCTCTCCGGCTAGTTATTTTATTTTACAAATATAACTACACACCACATATTGGTGACGAGGATGGCCGTTTCCGTGCCTTTGCCTGCACCGTTAATTCTTCCCCAGGTGAACCTGCTATTGTTTTTACTACATGGTTAAAGATGTTTGAGAACTACATGCTAGTTATCGATGCTACGGGGGATAGCTGGCCGGATCGTAGAAGACGCGCCGTTCTTCTCCATGCACTTGGCACAGAGGGACAGAGACTGTTCTATGCTATGCTGGATACAGGCGATACTTACGCTGACGCTATGGAGGGACTGAAAAAGCACTTCTTTCCCAAAGTTAACGTGATAGCGGAACGTCACAAATTTCATCAGAGAGCACAGAGACCGGATGAGACGGTAAACGAGTTTCTGGCTGCACTACGTCAACTCGCTGCTGCTTGTGAGTTTGGAGATATGGAAGAGCAGATGCTCCGTGATCAACTGATAGAGCGTGTTGCCAATATACGCATACACTGCTGCTGAAATCGAACCTGAACCTGGCTAAAGCTACTACATTAGCCCTGCAGATCGAGACCGAAATACGTAACGCCGACATCTTTTCTGACAACACTGCTGCTGCTACACCGGTGAGAGCCATACACTCACACTCACTGACGCGGAACAACCAGCCGCGGGAAAGGAAGAAGCTGGACCCAAGCACCGCACCAGCTACAGCTCCAAATACCGGCAAACGTCACTCCTACTACCGCTGTGGATCTACTAGCCACTTGGCTAATAAGCCATCATGCCCTGCGGCCAAAGCTACATGCAATACCTGTGATAAAGTGGGACATTTTGCCAAAGTTTGTTGGTCTGGCCACAAAGAGGTGCAGGAGGTACTGATAAACGAACTGACTATGCTTTACATGACTGATGCTGTGCAGTTGAGCTCATTGTTGATAAAGACTCATCTGTTTCTATCCTTCCTGTGAGCATATACCAGAACCTCTTTCCTACATGTGAACTTGCTAAGCCTACTGTGACCTGTGCACATACTCAAAACAGAAAATACACGTTATTGGGCAATTACATGCAACGGTAACTCATGAGGGACATTCAGCTAAATGCTCATTTATGGTTGTTGAGTCAGGTGCTGCTTTTGTTTGGGTTAAAAATGTTTCTTGCTCTGCATATGTGTATTGAGGGTAACAAAGTAATTCCTGCTGCAAAACCCAAGATGTCCGCTGACCCCGAGTCAACAGTACCAGTTGCACCACCACTGATTGCTCCAGAGGCTCAGGTACAAGAAGTTGGATGTGCAAAAGGACTTGTGCACAAAATACAACTGAAGCCTCATGCCATTCCAGTTCAGCAGAAGCTGAGGAGGCTTCCTTTCTCAGTGAGACAGGCTGTTACTGAGGAGCTTAAAGACCTACAAGACAGGGGCATCATCGAGCGCATTGATGCATCACCATGGGTCTCTCCCATCGTTGTCACCCAGAGACGAGGTGGAGGAAAACCTCGTATGTGTAATGATTTAAGAGAGCCAAACAAATCAGTTGTCTTTGACTGCTTCCCCTTACCACACATGGACAAACTACTCACCAATCTGTGGGGGGCTACTGTATTTTCCACTATTGACCTTGCCTCTGCATTTTGTAGATTTAACTTCCAGACTAAGAATGACGAAGCGAGACGTTTTCTTCAGTTGCAGACGTACTTTAGTTATAAAAAGGGGAAAAAAAACATACAACGTGCAAGTTCTTCAAGAGCTACCGACATGGCTGTTCACAATAACAAACTCTGACGTCATCACGTCATGTTAAATATATAAATGAAATATAAATGAAATTCAGTCTCTTTCAACCACATATTTATCACATGAACTGGTTTTATCTACATTGCAGTTAACTTATATTTTAACTTGTTTATTCTTCTCAAATAATGTCTTTACAACAAATAAATTCTCAACACTGCATATCACCAAATGTTGCTCCACCCAGATAGCTGTGATATTACTGCATTCATCACACACAAAGGCCTTTTTCGGTTCTGTCGTGTTCCATTTGGCCTCGCTTCAGCTCCATCAGCTTTCCAAAAAATTATGTCTACCATACTGTCTGGCTTCCTGGGAGTACAAGCTTACCTTGCTGACATTATATGTTATGGTATCACTCTGCAGGATCACGATGCCAACCTGCGGAGGGTGCTGCATGGCTTGAATGAGACGGGACTCAAGTTGAACATGTGTAAATGTAAGTTCATCTTTGTCTTTTCTAGGACACACTATATCCAAAGATGGACTCCACCCTGACAAAGATCGAGTCAGCGTAGTGGCTCATGCCCTTGGCCCCCATGACACAGGCTCCCTGAGATCCTTTCTTGGTCTTGCATCGCGGTACAGTAAGTTCATTCCTACCTTTGCTATTGTTGTTGAACCATTACGTGCCACTCTCAAAGACTCTACTGATATGAAGTTCACCTGGACTGCTGAGGCTGAGTACAGTTTTGCTGAACTGATAGTTGAGAGCCCTGCCCTGGCACTTTATGACCCTGAACGGCCTACTCAAGTGACCACTGATGCTTCTGACTACGGACTGGGGGCTGTACTCACTCAACTCCACCCAGACAACACAGAGAGAACTGTTGCATGTGCCTCCAGGACTCTTTCCCCTGCTGAAAGAAAGTACTCTACGATTGAACGTGAATATTTTGCATGTCTTTGGGCGTCACTTCATGCTTCGTACTGACCACCAAGCACTCATATCTCTCCTCACATCCAAAGGGACTGGTCGTGCTGGACTGAGAATTGCCAGATGGTCAGCCAGATTGGTTTGTTTTATGTATGATGTCACTTACTGTCCAGGCAAACTGAATGTGACAGCTGACTGTCTTTCCAGGCTTCCACTTCCCACTACAGGAGATGCGTCTGAGGTACCAGACATGGTTGCTGCTGTCTTTCACGAGTCTTTACATGCAGTTTCCTTGGCAGAATTCACTGCAGCCTGTGACACATGCCCTGAACTGACACAGCTGAGATGTCAGATTCAGACAGGCTGGCCCAAATGCCGGAAGAACATGACACCTGAACTTGTCCATACTTCAATGTGAGAGATGAACTGGCTGTTGAAGACTCACTTATCATGAGGGGCATAGATCGCTTGGTTGTTCCTGTTTCATTCAGATCTAGAGTGATAGATCTGGCACATGAAGGACACCAAGGACTGGTACGCACAAAGCAGAGACTTTGTGAGCTATATTGGTGGCCACAAATGGACAATTATGACAATTATAGTGTCATGTGTGTCGTGCCAGTATACTGATAAGACTGCAAAAACTGCACCTGCACCACTCATACCTGTGGATCTTCCAAATGGACCATGGGAAAAAGTAGGGATTGATATTACAAGCCCTTTCAACCATGCTACATGGGACTGTCGATTTGCCATTACTCTGATTGATTACTATAGCAAGTGCCCTGAGGTAGCCTTTGCCCCTTCTGTCACTACTGCATTTGCCAATTTTCTGAGGGAGCAAGACATAAAGCACCTGCGCTCTAGCGTAAATTATCCGAGAGCTAATGGAGCCATCGAGAGGTTCAACAGAGTGCTTAAAGAATGCTTACAGACGACTGACAACATGCACAGACCATGGAAACAAACTGTAACACAGTTCTCACAGAACTATCGTGTCACACAACATACTACAGCAGGAGCTTCACCATTTGAGTTGCTGAGACACAGAAAGATGCGCACAAAACTACATGTACTCCCTGTCTCACATAATATCAAGACAAACACACACAAGCGGAAGAGACAGTAATACAAAAACAACAAAATAGCAAAGAGTACACAGACAAAGGTCGGTGCAAAAGTACCTAGGTTCCAAGTACATGACACTGTGCATGTCCGGAGACCTGAACATGTTCCAAAGGTATAATCCAGATTCACAGAACCCCCGACTGTCATCAAGAAAGTAGGACTTAACACTTACCTGCTCAGTGATGGTTGGAAATGGAATGCATCCAAGTTGGCATTCTTCCCCAAAGGAGCTCTGACCTCCCCTGGTATAGACAATGACACTATGTTTGATGGGCTTATTGTGCCTGAGGATGTATGCCCAAGAGCTAGGCCCAAGGTGGAGCAAGAGAATAAGAAATTCACCTCAGTGGTTAACAGGTTTTATTAGATAAAGGAGTATATGATTGAAGCATTGATATATGGGTCCTTAGAAAAAGTGTTCTAATGTGGCGGACACTTGGGGGTATGTCTCTCACCCAGGAGGATTATGGGTAAGGGGGCGTGGTTTTGGTCCTTTCTTTTTGGTGCTTTCCGCCATGTCTATTCATTCTGTTCTGTTACCTGAGTAAAGCTGTTGATTCACCTCACCTCGGAGTCTCTCCTCATTTGCCACATTGGTGACCCCGATTTGAGCATGTTCGAGACAACAGAGGATGGTGTCTCCTCTTTGGCCATGTCGCCCCAACTCCATCAGCCGGCCGGTTTAGCCGCTGCGATGAAGCTTCCGGAGTTCTGGCAGAGCGACCCGGCTTCGTGGTTCCTGCACATCGAGGCGCTGTTCCGCCTGCGAGGAATCAGTGACGATGACTCCAGGTATTTCTTGGTGGTCACGGCTCTGGATCAGCAGTCCACCCGCCGTGTGATGCAGCTACTGCGCGACCCGCCGCGACATGGCAAATGCGCTGCTCTCAAACAGCTCCTGCTCCGGAGGTACAGCCTGTCCGCCGCGGAGAGGGCGGACAAACTGCTTTCCTTGCCCGGTGTGGGCGACGGTTCAGCGGACAATTATATTGTCATTGCTGGACTCCGATGAAGGTGGTTTCCTGTTCCCGCACCTGTTCATGCGCCAGCTTCCGTCTCGGTGCGCGCTGCTTTGGCCAACTCCCTGTGCCTGGCTGCTGGCGACTACCGCGGTTTGGCTGAGGAGGCGGATCGGGTCCTGCTGGCCAACAGACGCTTCTCCATGCAGATTGTGGCATCGGATTTCCTGCAGCCGACGAGGGAGGACACAGATACGGTGATCGCGGCTGGAGTCTCTACCCGCAAGCAGCGCAGCGGCGACCTGTGTTTCTTCCACCGGCGTTTTGGCGGCATGGCTAGGCACTGCGTCCCTATGTGTGCGGTCGGGAAACGCCGGCACCGGCGCTCAGTAGCAGCTGTGGGCTCTGGTGAACAAGAGGAGTTGCTGTTTGTCAAGGACTCCCTGTCGGGAAGACGGTTCCTAGTGGACTCCGGCTCGCAGAAGAGCCTCCTCCCTCCAGCTGACTTGGACCTGGCAGCCCGCGGCAGTGGCCCCCAACTGAGTGCCGCTAATGGATCCTCCATCGGGACGTTTGGTACCAAGTCAGTGACTGTTTGTTTTAGCGGACGTAGTTTTGACTGGGACTTTGTTATCACCTCCATTACAGTTCCCATAATAGGCGCAGATTTCCTGTGTGCAAATGGTTTGTTAGTAGATGTCACTAACCGCCGTTTGATTGACACTGTGTCTTTTGCCACCTTCCCATGTCAGACTGGGGGATCTGGGCCGCTCACACACGCTAACTTCTCTGCGTCGGGGAGCGTTTTCCAGCGTCTGCTGTCGGATTTTCCGTCGCTCACCACCCCCGAACGGATCCAGGCTTTTGACGGGGCTAAGTCTGCTCTGGCTACGGCGGCGCTCTTGGCACATCCTGCGCCCGCGGCTCCCATTGCCCTGACGACCAACGCATCAGATGTGGCGGTAGGGGCGGTGGTCAAGCAGCGGGTGGCAGGCACATGGCAGCCCTTAGCATTCTTTAGCCGTAAACTGCGAGACAACGAGCGCAAGTACAGCGTGTTTGACCGAGAGTTGCTGGCGTTATACTTAGGGACGCGTCACTTCTGTTTCCTGCTAGAGGGCCGCTCCTTCACTGCCTATAGCTACCATAATCCCCTGACATTTGCTATGTCCAAAGTGACTGAGCCGTGGTCTGCTTGCCAGCAACGCCACCTGGCTGCCATCTCCGAGTTCACGACAGACATTCAACATGTGGCTGGGAAAGGCAACTCCGTGGCCGACTGTCTGTTGCGTGCGTTGGTTTGTCCTGTGCACCTTGGGATAGATTTTGCAGCAATGGCTGCCGACCAGCCCGGTGATCTGGACATCCTGGCCCTTAAGTCCACAGGTACGGGCCTAAAGCTCGAGGAGGCTGTAGTGCAGGAAGGGGGCCCTGCCCTCCTCTGCGACGTCTCCACAGGCTGTCCTGTTGTGCCGGTTGCATGATGCCGTTGGGTTTTCGACTTGGTTCATTCCCTCTCACACCCGGGGGTCCAGGCATCAGTGAAGCTGGTTGGGTCCAAGTTCGTCTGGCCGGGCTTCCGTAAGGAAGTCAAGGCTTGGGCGGCTGCATTCGTGTCAGCGCGCTAAGGTGCACCAGCACACAAGTCGCCCCTCGAACTGTTTCCAATCCCGGCCAGGCGTTTCAACCATGTGCATGTGGACCTTGTTTCAGAGCTCTGGTCAGCATTGACGAGGTCCCTGAGCATGCAGGTTCACCGTACTACCGCGTACCATCCTCAAGCCCAACGGCTTGTGTGAGCGTTTTCATCGGTCGCTCAAGGCAGCCCTGCGCGCTGCACTCACGGATGGTAACTGGGTAGATCGTTTGCCTTGGGTGCTGCTGGGCTTGCGTTCGGCTCCTAAGGAGGACCTCAATGCCTCGCCTGCGGAGTTAGTCCTGGGACAGACACTCCGTGTTCCGGGTGAATTTTTACCGGAGAGTGCTGCCCCACATTTGCATCCTGCAGCGCGTCCTTTTTCATCCGAGACCGTTTTTACTCCGTTGCCTGTTCACCACTCTTTTCCACGTTCGTTCGTGCCTACGGAGCTCGCTACTGCTCGGTTCGTTTTCCTGCGTCATGACGCGCACAGGTCACCCCTCAGGCCTCCTTACGATGGCCCCTTTTAGAGTGCTGTAGGCGGGCTCTAAGTGTTTTGTGCTCGATGTGGGTGGGCGTAGAGAGTGTGACCGTGGACAGGCTAAAGCCAGCACACATGGTGGCTGATGAAGTGTTTTGTCCGGCCCAGGTTCCCCGTCGGGGTCGTCCACCTTCCACGGCCAAGGTAGTTCCCCAGCAGGTCCGGGGTTCTGGTGTGATGCCTGTAGCGGACCATGTTACTCCCGTCTACCGCCGGCATGGACGCCCGGCCCGTCTACCATAGCGGCGCAGTTTCATTTAATTAGTCTGTGAAAGTAATTCCTTCAAGGAAAGGGGAAATGTTGTGTCGTGCTATAATGCAGATAGGAACATAGAGGGTGCTGCAGGAATGTGTGTTACATTGGAGATGTGGTTGCTGGAGTTGAGGAAGAGGGGAATAAAAAAAACGCGTATATTGATGCACAGAGAAGCTCTCCGGCTAGTTATTTTATTTTACAAATATTGCTAAACACCACAGAACTATCTCCCAGCTTCTGTCTGGGGGGGTGCTGCTGTCGAACCAACTGGCACAGACTAGTGGGGTGCAGGTGTCAGCTGGTGTTTCTCTCAATTTTCTTAGCAGGCTCACAGGGAGATGTTAAGTGACTTCAACAATCTACATGCCTAATTTGACACAACATACCAGGTAACCAGCTCAATATGCACACATGGGCATCAAAAGTTCTCGCATACAAAACCTGAGCTCTAGAAAAGGGGACAAGCCAATCATTCATGACGGTCCCCTTTCCTTGTTTCTGCCTGCAGGGTGTGTCTGTGGCTGGAGGCGGACGCGGTCTCTCCTGGGAGCAGTTGATGAGACACACCTGGTTTCAATTTGGTAATCAGCTCCCTTCTTAAGGAGCATGTGGACATCACTTGAGCGCTGAATTATTCCGTTCCTGATGGTACTCTATGCCTTGCTTAGTGCTTACGTGTAACTCGATTCATGGTTGGTCCTGACAGCCTTTTGTCTCTTTCTTCAGTGTCCTGTCTCGAAGCTGCAACCAGGACCAGACCTGGCTCCTCCGTTTTTTGCCACAGCATCACTTTGTTTTTTGCTCGCTCTACCGTCAGGAGACGTAGAGTCATTTTTTGTTCAGAAGACTTTGTAAATAAGTACTTTTTGTTACCCCTTAAGTCCTGTCTGCTATCTTTTCGGATCCAGCAATACACAATTCTGACAAGTATCCCATTAACACTTAAAACCTTCTCACACCTCTCCCCGTAATTTCAATTTCATTGTGCTTTTTGTGCAATTACAATAAAGATTCTGATTCTGAAAGGGAGGTATGAGGATTTGAAGAGACTTACTTAGCCTGGGAATAACTTATAATACATAAGTGGTACACACAATAGTATATGAAAAGGCACTCAGCTGCCTATTATTCATCATTGATAGAGGAAAAAAAACATAAGCCCAGGTTTCTTTTCAGCACTGTAGCCAGGCTGACAGCAACAGAGCCATAAATTCTATTGAGCCTTCCACAAATTCTTACTAGTAATAGCTGTTATGCTTTTTTAATAAAATTATAACTTTTAGGGACAGAACATTACAACCCATAATTACAGTAGTAGTAAGCTGACTTCAAGAACACAAATTGCTGAAACCGGTGAAAATCCTGTTGCATATTTAGACTGCTTTACTCAGGTCAACCATAGCCACATAGACATCAGTTATCTCTTCATATAAACCAGCAACTTGTGTTCTAGACCCCATCCCAACACAACTGCGCAACGAAACTCTTTTGTTAATAAGCAATATGATGCTAGGCAAAATCAGTCTGTCATTGTTATCTAGGTATGTACCAGAAATTCCTAATCCTAATTCCTGCCAGATACAAAACCCTTTGAATTAACAGACCCTGCATCCTTTTTTAACCTGAGACATTACACAGTCTTTTGACCCTGATGAGTTCTGCCTCTACAACCGGAACTGCAAAGCAGCAGACAGGAGTAGTTCAACTCTCAGTTTTAATACCTGCGCTCACGCAGTATGTTCACCCTAGCATCAGTTTCTCCATCATCCCCAGGGTGTCTTCCACTGACACTGTGTATATGTGTGAAGGGGAGGTGGTGGAGTGTTATTCCTAGTGCTATTCTTGTTACTTTGGTGTTTGGCTCTCAGCTATCAGAGCCCTTGGAGGTGGTCATGGAGCAGGTAGGAACAAGGGACAAGCCCACTCATCGGCTCTCAGCAGATCAATAGGAGACAATTAGAGCCTGGCTGTGTTACAGGAATTGACTTTTTGCGGCAGGAGGCAGAGCTCAGTCTCATGGGTTATTCATGTTCAACCCCCCCACTCACACACTGCAGATGTGTATAAGATACACATTGCATCTCAGTGTGGAGCACAATTACTGAGTATATCAGAATGAGCTCATTAATGAAGTATAATGTGAACATAACAAGGAAATCCTACAGTAATGTCTGAGCCTGAATACATGTGCACATGTTATGACGGCAACAAAAGATGTAGTCATGTAACTACAGAAAGGCACTAAAACACATAAGGCTCCGCGTCCTGCTCCGCAGCAAGAGAACCAGCTGTGCAGTCAAGGTCACAGTTAGTGACGACAACAAATGTGAGCTTGGAATTTGGTTGCTGTAATATTTGTTATCAGTTCTTAGTGATAAATTGGCCTCAACCTACTCATGGCCTCAGATAAAGGATTCATTTTTTTTTATCCTTTAGCTTTCGACACTGTTGACCACCACATCCTTCTTCAGAGGTTGGAACATTTAATTGGCATTGACGGGACTGCCCTAAGTTGGTTCAATACCTTAATGACGAGTCATGATGCAAATTAATAATGTAGTCACTCAGGGCTCTGTGCTTGTAATTTTAGTTTTACATGCTCTCATTAGAGAACAATTTTAGAAATCACTACATTTTGTACATCTAGTTGTACCTACCAAAGAAACCAAACAAAACTATTCAGTTATCTAAACTTCAAGGATGTCTTATAGACATTAAACCTTGAGTGACTACAAATTTTCTGCTATTAAACACAAATAAAACTGAGGTTCTAGACACCTTGAAGATTCAGGTGGGAGGGCCTCCTCAGTCCTGGACTGCCCTCTGGACCTCACTGAGGAGGTGGGTGAGAAGAGAATGTTGGCAAAGCGGACATCCATCCAGGACAACATCAGTCACCCCCCCACAACACTGTGAGTACTATGAGCAGCTCATTCAGTGGCAAAGTGCGGCACCAGTCTTTCATCCCCTCTGCCATTAGACTCTAATCAACATGTGCAATATTACAATAATGTAAATACATTTGTCCGACCAGCAGAATTAACATGTGCAATACTTTCTGTAAACTGTTTTTCACACATACCATACTACCAACCTAATTACAATGGACAACAAGCATTTTGCTACTGAGGAAAGTCCTAATTACGAAACTGAATTCAGAATTTGTCCAGCATGTCAAGTTATATGCATGGTCAATTTTTTCAGACACATTTTCGCAATTTGCGATACACAAAAGTTACAAAGTTTTGCAGATAGGACAACATGCAACCCGAATCTATGATATTAGATCATTTTTTGAAATTAAAACACTACATCAAAATACCAAATATATATTCCGAAAATACAAACATACTATTCAATTGCTAAAATATGGTCATAAAAATTGCATGCACGTAACTCCAAATCTTGACATGCAGAGTAAATTCTGAAATCTGATTCTGATTTAATATACTGTATGTCAGCTGGAATTGTTTAAGTATTTTTTGCTGACCAGTGTTATCCCTACTATTTGCATTAACATTGCCACCTCTCAAACTAGCCTACATTATTTAGTCCACACAGGTTATAGTCCTCTGCCCAGTGGCGACCTTTTTTTAGCATGCCACAGCTACAGCATGAGAAAAATACAATTCTTACCTGCAATAAAAAGTCAAAAAGAGCTAGTCTTCCCCACTCTGAGTGGTGCACTCCTACACAAGGTGCTGACCTCAGGGCTGCTTCACTCCCACAGTGGACCTGCAACATTTGCTGGTACTGAAGCCAGGTGAGCGACACTGAGTTTTGGTCATTGTCAGTGTCAGTCAGGTGCTGAATATCGGGGTCCCACCACAGCACAGGCCTTGGGGTGCCACTGATATATCGATATGGTAGAATGTCACTGTGTAAGGTCCTCAGCACGGCAGGGAGACTTCTGTTGAGTCCCAGCACTCTATCCAGATGGAAGGCAAAAACCTCAAACCAATCATCGGTGCGTTTGATAAGGGCACAGCGCCCCCACTGGCAATGTTCATCATGCGTGTCTGGGTGGCTTTGCCCATGTCTACTCTGAGGTAACTTGCTCACCAGTGATGGGTGCTGTGATAAAAAAAAAAGTTACATAACTGACTTTTCTCTTAACAGACAAATTTTTCTACTAGACGCACAAAATACCTAGTATATTGGGCTATAGCCATGGATAATTTGTTGACTTAATTTACTTGATGGTAATATAAATTTTAAAAATTATAATAATATTTTGAGCATGTTTTCTTGCTTAATGTGTATTTTCTGCAGTTCTGTGTCAAAAAAATAGAGAGTAGCATCCATGTTCACACCAAAATACATGGAAACTTTGTGATCGTGTTGTCTATAAATATTTAAAACATTTCATTTCAACATTAAGGCTCTCATCTTTGTTTGTGTTCAAATATAAGTTACTAGTCCCTCCAGATGAGCAAAGTGTCAGTCCAGTAAGTGTAAGGGAATGACTGCACTGAGGAAATATGCTCTGTCTGCGCTGCAGCTGCAGAGACACAGTTGTCCATCAGTTTATTCTTTGTTTCAGATCTTGACTCCAGATGGTCAATATCACCCTTACGTGTGGGTTAGCAAGTAATTTAGCTCCTTATATCGTTTCAAACGTATAGATGTTATTGTACTTACTTAGTAGCTACATGGTAACTGTTGGAATTCATTTCTTAAGGGACACTAAGGGTATCTCAGCTTGTCATAAAATATGATCTGATAGTAAGGATTAATTTTTCCTTTTTTGGGAAGTTATTTACAGATTTTGTGCCTTTAAATAACCAAATGCCCTCACATTTGGTTGTTTAGTCAGTAGCAGGACTGTACATAGTCGACTCAAACAATTACAGGAAAGAAAGATTTCACATACAATAACGTGTGGCTCTTGTGTGTTAATGGAGCGCTATGGCACAGAGGGGTTAGAAATATCAGTGCCACAGAAATTAATGATGCTTAATGATGTTGCTTCTAAGTGGATTTGTTGACACTAAACATTTGCTGACATTGAAAATGAAACTGAATATCACTTGTTCAAATCACACATTATCATTCAAACCGTCTAATAGTGTACCTCATGGTGTGCAGCAGGTTTGAGTGCCACTTGGAGTACCTGTCCATGTCCGGGCACTCTGGCCTTACTGACCACCTCACCGTGTGCAAGGAGCTCCATCTTCTGGATGTCATCCTCACTGAGCCATGGAAGAGGCTGCAGATCTGGACTAATCCTGAGCCTCCTGTGGTCACTGTCTGGGAAGTCCTGCTCTGTAGATCTCTGACACCAGCTGCTGTCCTTTGGTTTGGGCAAAGCCTTTCTATGCTCCACTGGCCTGGGACTCCTCTTGACTTTAGGGGGATCCTTTAAGAGATGATGTGTTTTCTTGAGATCCCCAGAGGGTATTTCCACAGCCTGCTGCTCCTTACTGAGCTTATCAGCATGCTTTTCTGCTTGTCTGTGTTGGTGACGTTCAGCTAGAACTACACCTGTATAGCTGTTAGGTACTTGTGTGTTGGTTTTCCTGTTTATTCGTCTATTCCTCCATCTGCCTGTGTGTCTTCCTGCAGTCCGGATGTCACTTATTAGGGTATCAGTTTGGGCAGGGATATATGCCGGGGTGGATTTGCTATTCTCAAGATGAATACATGTCTGAGCACTGAGCTTTGCCACAGCACTGTGGTTACTCGGCCTAATTCTATGCTTTGGCCATGTGTTGTTGACTATAAAATGTGGGTGATGGGGATGGTTTTGTCTGGCTGAGCGCTGGATGGCTCCTGTCATCTCTTTGCTCTTGTGTTTATTTCTGTACGAGTGTGTGTGAACTTGTTTTTGCTCTCTCTTCATGCTGTTATTGCCTTTGACATCTGGTTTATGTGGAAGTGATTGTGTAGATGTCTCTTTGCCAGTGCTGTTTTTCCACTCCCCATTTTGGATGTAAGTGAGCAGCTGCTGAGAGTCAGTGGCTAGAGGTGGCTCAAGGATTTGGGGCCCAGAACTCAAATCCCCAACAGTGGTGAAGATGCGAGATGCCCGGTGCCCAATGTCAACAGGCAGCGAGGAGAGGGGGAGAGTGAAGGTCATCACTGAGATCGTAAGTAGTAGGAGGGGGCACAGAAGAAGCATCCATTTTTGACCACAGCAGAGTTTTGACCACACTTGCCAGGCCTGAAGAGTATAAAATGACAAAAAAAGAAAACAATTACATGTTATATGGGAGGCAATAAAACCATAATAATACAGTGGAACCATCCATTTCAAAGATGGCATTTGCAGTAAACAGACTCCTATGGGGTTGACCGAAGGCTGCACTGAACTCTCCAGGCTCCAGGCGTGTAGAAAGCAAATGTATTTATGATTTACACTCTGCAAGGGAAAAGGGAGAAGAAAAAACAAAAAGTGCCTTGCCACATTATTCTAGTCTGTTCAGTGATATCGGACTAGTGATGTAAACTTTGAATGTTCCAAAATGGAAATAAGAAGAAAAAAAATCAGGAATTTGGGGCTCAAAGAGATCAGAGCGACTGTACATGCTTTTCAAATCTGATTACATAAGTTGCCAAGTAAAGAGCTTTTTACTACTGGCTGTGTGTTCCAGTGGCACATAGCAGAATTAGATTTCCCCCCTATAAGACAAATACAATTGTTGTATGCCTACAGGTCTGCTTTATGAATGCAATGTACAGCAGAAAGAAAAGCCGTATTTTACATGAGACCTTGTCACTGCCCAACTATACAGCTCACTGTAAAAGTAATAAAGGCCCAAATGCAGCCACTCAGGTAAATAGGCTTTTACTTGGCATTAAGCAGTCTCGTAGTAGAACAGGCAAAGGGTCAATAACCGTAATAGCATAGTCCATGCAAAAGTATCCAACAAGGGTAAGGAAACACAGGAAGGGTCGGTCACCAAAAGAACTAAAAACACAAGGGAAAAAAAACTAATGCTGGAACAGGCCTGTGAATATTCTCATTCATCCAGGTCATAATTATCTCAAGGAAATTGAATCGAACGCAACTGGATTTTGTTTTTTGTCTTTGAAGACGTTTCGCCTCTCATCCAAGAGGCTTCATCAGTTCCTGCTCACTTGACTAAGCTGGGAGTAGTCCTAGCCTAGTCAAGCGAGCATGTTCCAGTAACGCTGGACCACCGACTGAACCAGTGTAGAGGAACTGGCAAAGAGACAGGGGAAAACAGAGACTTAAATAGACAGTGGAGGGGGGGGGGGCTGATTGGACACATTAGGGAAGTCAGGTAATCACACTGGCAGGAAACAGAGGAGGGCAGGAAGTTAAGGGACCTGAAACAAAGACGAGACAATTAGTTCAAAATAAAACAGGAAATGGTAACATGCATGACAGGTCGTGACAGACATAAGATATAAGATAGACATAAAGACATAAAATTCTGCAGGAACTAATTTACAGTAGTGTCTGTGTAGTTCTTGACTGAGTTGACCATATTTCCACATATTTCCGAAATTAGAGAGAAAACTAGAGAACACTAGCTGTATGCTAACATTAAAATAATTAAAATAAACATAGGGAAAAGTTCTCAAAATTTACATTTTCTCATGTGAAAAGAAAGTACAAATAAAAATGTCTTCATAAAGGCTGGCATTTCACCAACACACAAGAAGCTTCAGGAGTGGACAGATAAACATTAATACTGACATGAGTGACTGCAACATGAACCACGACCAACTGTATACATATACATATAGCCAGAGATGAAAGGCTGCACTTTTTATTTCTCCATAGAATGACCCAGATAACTGCAGTTCTCCTCTCTGCCCCAAACGCCCCTGCTCTCACTCCTCCATCAGTGAGGTGAGGAAGAATGCAATAATGTTTCACACCCTTGAGACGTCTTTCCCAGAGCCATTAACAACATTCCAAAATCCTTCCACCTGTACATTCCAGAATCCTTCCATTATTCCGCTGCTGTCCTGGAATGTGTTGAGCCAGGCTCCCTGTGCTGGCAGCTGAGGTCCTGAGAGAGTCTCGCCAATGTATTTAACCACTATGGACACATCTGAGGTACTTATTCAAGGCAACACAATGTTTGTGTGGGCTTCTACTAAAAAATGTACAATATTATTTACACGCTGACTACTAATCAGTCCATCGTTTAACAGAAGGGTGACAGTCAGCAGTGTAATAGTTCTGATTAACTACATTAAGTGTGAGATTTTTGGGAATCAAACGAAATGTCACCATTGCTGAGAGGTGATGACCTCCGCTCACAGCTAAGTGTCTCATAGATTTCACAGCAGCGGGTTGGATTCCACAGCAAACATGCAGGATTCCTTGCCTAAGAATGATACCAGTGAAAGAAGCAAAAAGTTACTTCCTCATATTTGTTATCACTGGGCAACACACAAACAGCTAGTCCATTCACACTCATACCCATGATTAATTTAGAGTCTCCAGATTTACATCATTTTAATTTGCTGCAGGAAAACACCTCATTAGGTAACTAATGAGAATAATCGCTTACCTCCAAATAGATTTCATTAAAACCCCTTTTTTTTTACTTAATGACACTGAAAAATGGAGGGTGCTTCACAAATAATGTATCATTTCACAGCTATATGTCATTGAGTACAGACAGACTTGAGGGTGACTGTATGAACAGCAGCTTTGGCAACTGTCTGGCACACACATGCTTAGGTGAGGAGAAATGTGAAAAATTAATTAAGTCATTGTCCTACATTGCAATTTGTGAACATTGCAGAACCCTCTGCAAATCAATTCATTTAAGCGCTGTCGCATCTTGTATGTAAAAACTGATTTCTGTTCAAACTTATTTGTGCACAAAATGGGAGCAGTCATACTTGTATAGATCAAGGATGTCCTGTGATTACTAATCAGAATTGGCTTTATTCTTGAGCAAACCACCTGACACTTTTTATGTCAGCTGTCACATGGCTCATAAATATAAATATGTAAATAGCACAATTTGTGGCAAATCCCCAAAAGCACTATCCATTCTGCACATGCGTTATGTGTTATCATTTACAAAGACATCTTTTAGATTGCTTACTTGGTTTTGGTTTGTTTACTTAGTTTTGTTAAATAAACACATATAACAAAAACAAAGGATCCCGAAAACAAAGTGAAGTTTTGATGAATGCAGCTATTTTCTCTTAATGGATGGCAGTGCTTTTCAATTGCCAAATATATTGGTGTAATAGTCAGAGCTGACCCTGACATCAGTGCCTCACTGTTTGCCACTGCACTTGCTGCTGAGCACCTATGTGGTACACAGCCTTCCCATTCACACAACAAGGGATATCTGTCTCGTTGCATGATTCTGACGAGGCTGTAAATACACAGTCTTGAAGGTTGTCTCAACTGCAGTTAGTATGAGCGTCACCTCAAAAGACTCAATCTCATCACAGCAGTTGCCTATCCATACTGTCCATCCACCAATTTACAGTCCTTTTTCACTTCCTGAAGAGGGATCATGGTGAAAGCTTGTTGAGAAGTGGCCAATCTCCAACCCAACAGGGAACAGGCAACATCTCCCGGCTCCTCAGCCTACACACTTGGCTCCACTCCTACTGATGTGCACACAGACTCTTTTACTAACTTCATTTAGTCATTTGTTTAGTACAAAAGACTCATTGACCATGCAGATGGCAGTGTAGGAGCCATATTGGCTAAGTTGATCCTTTGAAGATGACAATGTCCCTATAATGTGTTTAATAATGCTTTAATGGGTGACACCTTCCTTTGGTGTCGTGACAACCTAATACACTTCACAGCCACCAGGAGGCGTGTGTGTGTGTGTGTGTCCCGTGGGGACCCGGGCTAGAATAGGTCCCCAGCACCCCCCTTCTGATCGTAGGAGGCGATGCAACAAATTGGATGCCAGCTGCCACAAAACGAAGAAGAAGAAGAAGAAGAAGAAGAAGAAGAAGGAGTCAGAACCCACCCGACCACACAGAAGACAAAAGATGGAATGAGAAGAAGAAAAGGAGACGAAAAAGAGAAGAAAAGGAGCTACGGAGTGAGACAGGTTTTGACGCGATTTATCTGCGCAATCTACCAGAGTGATTCACTAACACCAGACATCACCAGAATCAGGAAATATCTCAGACCGGAAGATAGCAAATCTCAAAATTCAACTGTACGTGGAAAAGAAAGCGCAAAGCAGGTGGCCCTGAGGGCACAACTAGAAGCTTTAAAAAGTAAGCAGGCATTGAAAGCTGAAGCTGTAGAAGTTGTAGCTGAAGCAGAAAGGCAAAAATTGAACTGGAAGCTTAACAACAGGTAAAAGCTAAACTCGAACAGCTTGAGTTGGAGACAGCCTTGGCTGAGTCTAACGCAAGACTTAGGGTGTATGAAGAACATGACGCAATGAGAAGTACTCACAGCAATGCGTCACTAGTTGGGCTAACCTAACACAAGGGCAGTGCTAGACCAGCTCCAACTGCAGCTCAAGAAGGACAAGCAGCATTTGCTCCAGTAGTAGACGCACACAATGAGGATGAACCTCGTCACTGTAGCCATTCAAAGACAACAAAGGAAGGAGATATGAGTGAGGTTATACAGGTGCTTGCAAAGCAACAGACAAACACTAATCTCCGTCCTAGGAGAGTTTCAACCTTCGAAGGTGACTTACACATCCTTTATTAGGGCACTTGAACATGTTAGAGTACTCAGAGCTGTTCACCAGTGGGGAGCTGCAGTAGCTCGTCCGTAGTTGTATGCACACGCCACTGGAAAAAGGTTAACATGAGGCTAGAAGCCTGTTTAAAGAGCAACACGGCAATGGGTTGGCGATAGCAAATACATACATTGGAACAGCCTCTGGATGGCCTCACATCAGAGCAGAAGATAGTAATGGCATGAATACGCGCGTTTCCTGATTTGATGCAGGAACGCAATGGGCGGACTAGACAATATGAACATATTGGATAACCCAACAAATATGCTTACCATAGTTTCAAAGCTGCCTTTGAGAAGTGGAGAAAGATCGCATATCAGATCAGAAAATAGAACTAACAACGTAGTCAACTGCGTTGACCAGAAAGCAGTTTGCTTTGGGATCCTCTTTTCAGAGGCATTCTTGGGGCCTCACAAATTACCAAGCAAGCAACATCTGGAAGACTGGACAAAGAGAGAGAGGGTCTGATTTTAGATAATAAGATTGATTTGATGTTTTTAAGTAAGACTTGGCATGGTACTGATTGACTTACTACGTTTATTGAAGCCTCACCACCTAACTACAATTTGAACGTTAAGCTCAAAGAATTTGAACCAGCACAGCCCACTCACAGCAGAGGCCACATTCTGGATGTGTAATTAACCATAGCCTGGCTGCCAATATTTCCTTAGTTGTGGATGTTTTTTCTGATCATATTTGTGTTCTTATTTCTTTTTTAATATAAATGGATTCATATAACATATTCCAGAACAAAAGGTCAGGAAATTCTATCATATGGCTAAAGTGGGTGAAAATTGCATTTATCTTTTATACAACACAATGACAGATGGTTGATCCTCTTCTTGAGATATTATTGTAAACAGTTTTAACAGTAGGCTAATCTAAAGTTAGCCTGGAATACACCTGCAAAACTACTAGAACCACTTTGACTTATTGCACTGCTGCAAAAGAAACCTATATGATATCACACTAGATATGCACTCACATATATCTGCTTTCAAACATTTCTGCATATCGTACACACTGACACGTGGATTTCAGTTCTGTCCTATGAATAAGTGTATACCTTATTATTTAATCGTTTCTAAAGGAGAAACTTAACTTGCCCTTCCTGTAAATGAAATATGAGTCACGCTCACTTCTGCTCTCCAGACAGGATTTTTCTATAATTGAGAATATTCCATCATGTGAGTGAGTGAGTGAGTGAGTGAGTGAGTGAGTGAGTGAGTGAGTGAGTGAGTGAGTGAGTGAGTGAGTATGTGTGTGTGCATTTGTCGGAGGGAGGGAGGGAGGGGGTGCGGGGGAGAGAGAAGTCGCATGGCAGGAACAAGATCCAAGCTCACAACATGTACACACATGCACCAGTCATCAGATTCCCAGCTGGATTCATAAACTGGCCAGAGGAGACAGAAGCTGGAGATAAGAATGCTCCTTACTACGCAAGGAAGGTTTTATGTTGTCAATTTTTTAATTGTTAAATTGAAAATTATTCAGGCGGTGAATGTAGTCGGAGCCAGTAAAAATATTTGTTAGCACCAGTCTGAGCTACCCATCAGTTATGTGACACATCCATCCCTCACCTTCCAGCAGTCCCTTGAGAGCCCGGTGAGGAAATAATTGAATATGAGCCCCTAAAAGCTGCATGGCAGACATGAGCTTGGCAAATCAATTGGAAAGTATAACTAGCTAAAAGCTGTGTCCCTGGGATAATGTTCCCAGCCCACCTACCAAGCATAAGGCAACATTTTTGTTCTTATTTGTATTATTTATGACGTTACTGTGGGAGACTTATTTAAAAGGCAGTGATAGTTGAATAGTGGTGTGTGGATCCTGGTCTAACCCGGTCAGATATACTATAATTCTGGTGTGCTTGTGTTTAAAATAGAGTAGGAAAAGAAAATAGCAAGCTGTGGTTTGGAACTTCCAGACGACACTCCTTTCAATCTCATATTGTGAGGAAGTGCATGTGGACACACTCAGCTGATAGAAACTCAATCAGTCAAAGCACAACTCTTGCCTGTTCGCTTGCCCCCCTCCACACACACACACACACACACACATACACACACACACTAAGACATGGAAAAAAGATCAGGAAGGCACAAGAAAGCTGAGAACACAATCCCTGGTACAACATACAAAGGCTCCCTGTTGGCTATGGAGTGTATGTGTACCCGGCACTGAATTCCAAATGTGGGCCCTAGGACTGAAGAGCAGCAACGGTTAGACCTGTGATCTGAAGAGTAGTAGACTGTTTGCAACAATGACAACAGAGAAGAGAAGAGAAGAGAAGAGAAGAGAAGAGAAGAGAAGAGAAGAGAAGAGAAGAGAAGAGAAGAGAAGAGAAGAGGAGAAGAGTTTCCATGTTACAGATGGAGCCAGGAGCCTGAATGCCCTGCATATGGAACCAATTAGAAATGTAAGACTTTGGGGACTGCTTGAAAGACAGAAGATAACCCAACAAACAATGGGCAAAGAGTGCCTAGACTTGCCAACCAAGCTATTCTCAGAGCTTACCTCTGTGCAGACAGCTTGTTTGCAGAATGTTAGGTAAACAAAGCTTTATGAACTTATGGGCTGCGTGTGTACATACAGCGACATAGAATGAAAGCATTTCATTTCATCTGTTCATTCCATTCATCTCTGGTTCACATATGAGATGACTAATGCCACAGATACATTGATCGTACAGTAAGACTGCAACAAAAGCTTATTTTCATTTGTAGTCGTTTTTTTTAACTTTATGAATCAGTCAAGTCAAGTTAGCGGATTGTCGAGACTGTGTCAAACAATACTCCCTGGAGCCCAACCTCTGTGACCTCTCTGTCCACCCAGAAAACCAAAACGTAAATATCCTCAATGAAAAAAAACAGTTGCATTCAATCCACTTTCAGTGCATGCATAGTGCATAACAGTTACAATCTGAATGTGATGAATATTTGGCCTTTTAAAACAAGCACAAGTGCTGATTCAGGAACACAACTATTACTATAATTAGTTATTAGTCTCCCGGCTGTTTGGATGAAACTTGAAACCCTGTTAAAGTCAGCCATTGCACTAATATTCTCCTGCCTGTCATATTCTCAGTCTGGATGTTTTCATCCAGTGGTTGAACCTGTGACTGATATGCACTGGTGTGTGTGTGTGTGTGTGCTACAATGTGCCACTAAGCAGACACACACAGAGAACTTATGTGGATTGTCCATGAGCAGTTGAACTACTTGTGTTCCATGCGTTACATCTGGTATATGTATATCTCAGGTCTGTACTGTTGTCGACATGCATTAGATTAGATTCTTACCATGGTCCAGTGCTCTCCTCTCCACGTGACTCTTTACATGAGTCATTGATGTCTCTGCGGTTCTGCGGCTGTGTGTGTGTTGTGTATGTGTGTCTGCAAACAGGACAGCCGGTGGTCCTGCACATGCAGCCGGGACCGTCCTCCCACAGCTTCAGTGTAAAACTCTGTCCACGATCCAATGCTGTTTGTATTGAAGCAGTAACTCTGATTTAAAACAAACAAACAAACAAAAAACAGATAACAGCAGCGGAGAGTGGGTGAGTCCTCTCCGTTTTTCTCCGTGGAAGGCTGTGCTGCGCGCGAGCGTCGGTTGAAGCTGATTTCAAAGAAAAAGTCGCTGTGTTGAACTGAAGAACGCGCTGCGCTGCCTGGAGAGAAAGCCGAGGAGACGTGTGCGCATGTGCGCGGTCACGTTCCTGTTGCTGCCAGGGCACTGACAAGGTCGCAGCTCAGTCACGGTCCGAAAGTGGGATTTAATAAAACATACATGTATTATGATCATATAACTCAATATCCTAATAACATATTGTTAATACGTAACCATATCTATAACATTGACATACACATACTTAGGCGTGTTTTGAAATCCTATTATCCAGAGAGAGGGTAAAGTTTCCATCATAGCCGATGAGTGGTGTGGTGGCCGAGAGGCGAGCTTGGGAACTTGAAGTCGCCGGTTCAAACCCCAGACTGACAGGAGATCTGGGTGAAGCGCCACCATCTGTCCACTGCTGTCCACTACCTTGAGCCCCCTGTTCATTCTGCATTTTAAAACATACACCACAAGAGTGCACTACAGCAAGAGAAATGGCTATGACTCAGAACGGTCTTAAAATAATCCTCACCCATGCAAGTTTGTGTGGAGAGAAATGTGAGGAGTGGAACAGAGGGAGAGAATAAAACAACGAGATAACACAAATTTTGATTGATTGTCTGATCATCTGGTCTTTGACCTTTCTGTCTTTCTGATGCCGTTCTGCCCACTCGCTTATTCCTGATGTTGCAGGCCACTGTTCCTCTGTACAATCAGCTGCTTCATTCGACTCTGCTGACCTCTGAACCCTGGCTTTCAGCCATCCAATGCCTACCCCTCATACTCTGTGACATTTGAACAGAATAAACCATCTCTTAAGCAGCACAGTGCATGTCCAGTAAGAGTGTGTGAGAGGGAACGTATGAGCGGCCAGTATATATATGTCTGCTCACTTGTCTGAATGATTACATTCTGTTAGACTGTATGGACTCAATGGAAGACAGAAGAAGAATAGTTTCAAACCACAGAGAGCCAGAGCTATTTGTCTGCCACACACTGGGAGCTTTGTTCTCCAGCAGCATTCCTCTGCCTTAACACTACTGCATGTGATCGGCAATTTGGAACCACACTAACAATCTGCACGGTCATATCCAACAATCCCATAGAGACTGTGTCTGCCCCCCGCCCCACTAGATAATTCAAACAGAAAATAAACAAATAAATGCAGACAAAACTGAAGTTATAGTACTCAGCCCTAGACACATTTGAGAGTTGTTATCTAATGATATAGCCAATCTAGATGGCATTGTCTTTGCTCCCAGTGAAACTGCCAGGAATCTGGGAGTTATATTTGATTCTGATTTATCACTCGATTTTCACATAAAACAGACTTCAAGAACTGCCTTTTTTCACCTCTGCAATATAGCAGAAATCAGACATATCTTGTCTCTTAAAGATGCCGAAAAATTAATCCACGCCTTTGTCACGTCCAGGCTTGACTACTGTAACTCATTACTATCAGGCTGCAGCAGTAAGTCCTTAAAGAGCCTGCAGCTTGTTCAAAATGCTGCTGCATGTGTATTGACCAGAACCAAGAGAAGAGATCATATCTCCCTCATACTAGCCTAATTGCACTGGCTCCCTGTGAAATTTAGAATTGAATTCAAAATAATCATTCTACTCACATACAAAGCTCTAAATGGTATGGCACCAACATACCTGCAAAATTCAATAATCCCATATCATCCTACTAGAGCACTCCGCTCTCAGAACGCAGGTTTACTCACAATTCCAAAAATGTTGTCCATGGGAGGTGTCTTTTAGTGAAAGCACTGTTTGAGCATTTTAATGTTGTTTTTATGAATATTTATGCTCCAATGACCGGTACAGAGAGGAAACTCTATTTTGAAAAAGTTAATAGTGTTTTAAACAGGTGCAGTTCATCTGATTATTTATTTTTAGGGGGGGTTTAACTGCACTGAAAATGAGTTTTTAGATAGAAACTATGCAGAGCCTCATCCAGTCTCACAGCAGGTTCTCCAGCGTGTGGTCAACCGTCATGGCCTGGTGGACATTTGGAGGAGGATGCACACAAGACTCTAGACAGTTTACATGGTCCCACATCAGGGACAACACAATCTCTGCAGCGCGCCTTGATCGGTTTTATTGTTTTAAACAGCACTTTAACGCTTTTAAAGCATGTCGGATTTTACCAGTTGGTTTTACAGATCACTCATTGGTTTTATGTAATGTTTTCATAAGGAACATTTTACATAAAATCGCCTATTGGCATTTTAACTCTGTTTTAACCGCTGATAAACGTTTTAAAGAAACCCTTAATTATTTTTTGGACTGGTTTTAGACATCGGAAGGGTGACTTCAGCTATTTAAAACAATGGTGGGACCACGGAAAGACGCAGATTAAATTGCTGTGTCAACAGAACACTCTCAACATCACAAGAGACATCACCAGAGCCATCAAAGTTCTGGAGACTAACATTGTGGATCCAGAGCAATTAAATGAATCCACAGGAAATCGAGGACATATTGAAGTCCTCAAGACTAAAAAAAATGGCCCTGCCCAATCTACTAGACAGTAGAGTGCAAGGTGCTCTGGTCCAGTTCAAAATTCAGAACATGACGGACATGGATGCCCCCTCTGGCTACTTCTTTAGCTTAGAGAGAAAGAACGGGCAGAGGACGATGATACACACCCTGCTGTCAGACTCAGGCCATGAGTTGAGGCCAAGTCACTAAGGAGACAAACTCCTTGTTAGAGCGCCCACTGCAGCTCCAGGAACTGTGGGCCGCCCTGCAGAGTTTTCCTGGACGGAAAACTCCGGGTATAGACGGGCTCACAGTAGAATTTTATAAGGCATACTGGGACATCCTAGGTCATAACCTTGCCATTGTCAGCCTGGTCTCTGACTTTCCCCCACTGTCATGTTGCAGGGCAGTAGTCGCCCTCCTGCCAAAAAAGGCCAATCTGCAGGACATAAAAAACTGGCGTGTCTCTACCTGTGTCTCTCCTCTGTACCGAAATCCTCTCCAAAGCCTTAGCCAACCAGCTAAGAAGAGTCATGGAGGAAGTCATCCATCAGGACCAGACGTACTGCGTACCTGGCAGGTCCATGGTAGATAATATCTACCTAATTCGGGACGTTTTCGAAATCTCCAGTTCATTAGGCATTAATACTGGACTGATCGCGTTAGATCAGGAAAAGGCTTTTGATTGCGTTGAATACCAGTACCTCTGGAAAACCATGGAGTGTTTTGGTTTCAGCGCTGATCTGATAGCTAGGATCAAAGTGTTGTACAGAGACATTGAGAGTGTGCTGAAGATTAATGGGAATTTGTGTGCTCCTTTTAAAGTGCAGAGAGGCGTCCGGCAAGGCTGCGTTCTGTCCAGCATTCTCAGACTCTGTGCACCAAACTCTGTGCACCAAAAGACAACAGACTGTTATATGCTAACAGCTTTACAGTAGATCATACACTCTATTATTCCAAATAAGCTGACTGGGTAGTTTGATACTTGGAATCATTGGGAGATGTAGTAGAGTACACCTACTGTAGTGAAAGTTATGCAGGGAAAAGTTATGCTTACCACTGAACTTAAATGAACTCAGTTTAACTTAGCAATGGAAATGGTATATATATATAATTATAATAAAGAGAAGACCTCATACATCTTAAAAATGTATACAATGTTATACTATGTACAGGCATATTCTTCATCATTTCACAGTCTGCTATGGCGTTTTTTAAAATGTATATTTAGCATGTACACTTTAACAACATTCTCAGAGTCTAAATATGGTTTATTGTCTTGTGGTGACCGCACTGAAGGCAAAGGGCATTTTTGGAAATATTTGCAAGTGAGAATCAATGGGATTACAGAGAGTCACATTAAGGATTATTTAAAATTGATATGGTGATGCTACACAGCATATTCTTAAAGAATGAACCAACATTGCTTTTAATTAATAACTTTTGATTTGGTTGACTAAATACAGAAAATGTAATAAATTATATAGGGAGTCTATATAGTATATAGGAAACACCTACTTATTATTTATATACTAGACTAGGCTTGTCAGGATTAAAACTCTCCTTCCGCCTGCTGTTCTATGTCCTGCATTGTGGTAACATTATATCACTGTTTCCACTCCTCCAACTATTAACTGAATAAACCTCAGAAAAAAACTCAAATTCAAATTTAATGAATTCTAACTTGAATAATGCAAGACTGACACATAACAATAAAATAAAATAACTTTGGCATGAAACTCAGTTTAGGTTGATTGTCCAGTCTTCCATCTGAATGAAATTATTTTGTAGCCACTACAATGCCTTTGCCTAAATGCTGAAGCATGATTATGATTAATTCCTTCTTCAGCCACAGTTAACAATGTTACACACGCAAAAAAACACTTCCATCATCTTGCCTTGTTTATTTCATAGCCTTCTTGTTTGTGAGTGTTTTTGTTTTTGTGCTATTGCCCTGTCTGTATCAGACGACAGGGTCTGTCTTGCAAATTAGTGACAAATTGCTGTTTAAACCAAACTCCAATGCATTAAACTGCAGAAAACAAGCCCCCTGTCATGTTTCTGCGTTTTTTCTGCCCTGTGTGGTTTTTGGTTTTGGCTCTTGGTGTTTTTGTTGTTTTCTTTCTCCCTCCTTTCTGGTGTCAATCTGCAGGGCGTGTGTTGTGGCTGGAGGCGGAGCCGGTCTCTCATGGGAGCAGCTGATGAGACTCACCTGTTCTCAATTTGGTGATCAGTCTGCTTCTTAAGCAGCGTATGGACTTCACTTCATCGCTGGATTATTCCGCTACAGACGGTATTCTTGTCTCTCCAAGTTTAGCGCTACGATACCTTACTGCTTGGTCCTCATGTTCTTTTGTTTTTCTCTTCAGTCTCCAGTCTTGTCAGCTGCAACCAGGACCAGCTCTGCCTCCTCGGTTTTTTGCCACCTTGTCTAGTTTTTTGCTCGCTCTACAGTCCGAGGACGTAGAGTCGTTTTTTGTAAACTGAACTCTTGAATAAATTAATTTTTGGGTAATCTTGAATCCTGCCTGCATTTGTGGAATTCTGTCCAGCCTAACCCTGACAGAATAATCCAGCCAACAAGATGGATTCCGCACATGTGGACTGGGTTAAGTCGGCCTTACAGCACCACGGCAGCAGAATGGGCCAGGTTGAAACCGTGCTTCAGGAGGTCATAACTCGGGTTGTTCAGCTGTCCATCGGTGTCTCTTGGCTCGAGGAGCACGCCACCTGCCTCGGCTTATGGTTTCGGCTTATCGGCGGCGGCTGCGGCTTCGGGTCCAGGTTTTGTCACTCCAACTCACCGCGAACCGCACATTCCTACACCTGATATGTTCACAGGACATTCTGGAGACTGTAATCGGTTCCTATTTCAATGCTTCCTAGTTTTTGATCAGCAGCCATCAACCTACAGCTCAGATCATTCTCGTATCTCGTTCATATGTAGTTTACTTTCCGGGAAGGCAGCCGACTGGGCTCTCGCCATTAAATCTAATCACTCACAGATTTATCATGACTACCTAGCCTTCACAAGAGAATTACGGAAAGTTTTTGATCATCCCTTTAGGGGAAAGGAAGTTGACAATCAACTGCTTCAGCTAAAACAGGGTGCAGCAACAGTCGCTGCATATTCGATTGATTTTCGTATCCTTGCAGCTGAGAGCGGTTGGAATGAGAGAGCGCTGCAGGGAGTGTTTACTCGCGGTCTTAATGACCAAATTAAGGACGAAATAGCCGCTAGGGACGAGACTAGCTCACTCGATGAGTTAATTTCACTAGCCATTAGGTTAGATCACCGTCTGAGGGAGAGACAGAGGGAGAAGGGTTTTTCCCGTTTCCACAGCAGAGAAAGCTGTAAGACCCGAAGCCCAGCTCAAGCCTCTTCCTCTCCGCTGGTTCCTACCGCCAAACCCAAGGAACAACTCCGTGCAGCTGATTCAGCGCCTGAACCCATGCAGCTGGGGAGAGCTCATCTCACGTCTGCAGAGCGCGCCCAGAGGAGGAGGGATCACCTCTGCTTCTACTGCGGCCAGGCTGATCATCTCCTGGTTTTCCTGTCCCCGTAAGCCAAAAGAGGAGGCTCACTCGCTTTGAGGGAGGCGCGGGTGAGCCAGGGTTCTTCAAACTCTTTTCTCCCTCAACAAGTTATACTCGACGGTACCTTGTCCTGGGAACATGGCACCGCAACTGGTAAGGTACTAATTGACTCTGGGGCAGACGATAATTTCGTTGATCACAACTTTGTGAACAAAAACAGAGTTCCAATTTCACCTTTGTCTTCTCCTAGAGAAGTTTTTTCTTTGAATGGGAAATTATTATTTTCTGTCTCTCACAAAACTCTGCCCCTGTCTTTACGTGTCACGGGAAATCACATTGAAAAGATAAGTCTGTTTGTGATTTCTTCGCCATCTGCACCCATTGTACTAGGTTTGCCTTGGTTAAAGACCCACAATCCTCAAATTGATTGGTCCAATTTTTCCATTGTAAATTGGAATGTTTTCTGTCACACCCACTGTCTGCACTCAGCCGTCCCTAGTGTTTTGTCTTCTCCTTCTCTTTCACCCATTGATCTGTCCTGTGTGCCCGAACCATATCATGACCTAGAGAAGGTTTTTAGCAAAGATCAAGCTCTCTCCCTGTCACCTCACAGGCCTTATGATTGTGCCATTGACTTTGTTCCGCAAGCCAAACTCCCCTCTAGTAGACTGTACAAGCTCTCACAGCCCGAGCATGCTGCCATGGAAAAGTACATAACTGATTCTCTTGCTGCCGGACTTATTCGCCCATCCACTTCTCCCCTTGGCTCAGGTTTCTTTTTTGTCGAGAAAAAGGACAAGACTTTAAGACCCTGCATAGACTTCCGTGGTGTCAATGACATTACCGTCAAAAACAAGTACCCACTTCCTCTCATTGACTCTGCTTTTGCTCCTCTACACAAGGCTCGTTTCTTTACTAAGCTCGACCTCAGGAACGCCTACCATCTCGTGCGTATTAAGGAGGGAGACGAGTGGAAGACTGCCTTTAACACACCCATTGGACATTTCGAATACCTTGTGATGCCTTTTGGACTTACAAATGCTCCTGCTGTTTTTCAGAGTTTGGTAAATGATGTTTTGCGTGACATGTTGGGTCGTTTTTTTTGTTTATATTGATGATATTTAGATTTTTTTCCCGTACATTAGAGGAACACATTCATCACGTGAGACTTGTTCCCCAAAGACTCCTACTTAACCGTTTATTTGTCAAAGCTGAAAAGTGTGCGTTTTACAAACCATCAGTGAGCTTCCTTCGTTTTGTGGTAGAGGAGGGTCAGCTTAGATCCGATCCAGCTAAGATTCAGGCTGTGGTCGACTGGCCTCCTCCAACATCAAGAAAAGATTTGCAACGTTTTCTTGGATTTGCGAATTTTTATCGCAGGTTCATAAGAAATTATAGTTCGGTTGCAACACCTCTTACACGCCTCACCTCAGCCAAAGTTCCATTTGTTTGGTCTCCCGAAGCCAATATGGCTTTTGAAACTCTTAAGAATTTGTTTGTCAATGCACCTGTATTAATTCACCCAGATCCATCTCAACAGTTCGTGGTTGAGGTTGACGCCTCGATTCCGGGGTGGGGGCCGTCCTCTCTCAAAGATCTAAGTGTGACAACAAGATTCACCCCTGTGCCTTTTTCTCCCGTCGCCTGACCCCCGCTGAACGGAACTACGACGTGGGAAACCGTGAGTTGCTGGCTGTGGTTTTGGCGCTACAGGAATGGAGGCATTGGCTGGAGGGGTCCACTCATCCGTTCGTGGTTTGGACAGATCACAAGAACCTCGCCTATTTGCGTTCAGCCAGACGACTAAATTCCCGCCAGGCTAGATGGGCTCTGTTTTTGGACCGTTTTCAGTTTTCAATTACCTACAGACCTGGTTCACGCAACATAAAGCCTGACTCTCTCTCTCGACAGTTTTCTTCTCAGGGTGAGGAAAGGAGGGACGAGACGATACTACCTGCTGCATGTGTGGTTGGAGCTGCCAGATGGGAGGTGGAGCAAAGGGTCCAGGAAGCTTTAGATGGACTTACCCCTCCGGATGGCTGTCCTCCGAATCTTCTTTTTGTCCCTGTGGGGGTTAGATCTTCTGTGCTCCAGTGGGGACATGACTCTAAGCTCTCCTGCCATCCAGGGGTCCACAGAACTACCCTGTTCATCAGACAGCGATTCTGGTTGTCGTCCATGAACAAAGATATTAAGGACTACGTTTTGGCCTGCTCAGTCTGTGCCCGGAGTAAGGCTTCTCACCGTGCCCCCGCTGGTCCCCTTCATCTTTTGCCTATCCCTCACCGTCCATGGTCCCATATTTCAGTTGATTTTATTACGGGTTTACCTTCTTCACAAGGTAACACCACCATCCTTACAGTAGTTGATAGATTCTCCAAGGCCGCTCATTTTATTCCTCTCATTAAATTACCTTCTGCTCTGGAGACCGCCAATTTACTTGTTACACATGTTTTTCGGATTCACGGTCTCCCTTTCGATATTGTTTCAGACAGAGGTCCCCAGCTCGTTTCTGCTGTTTGGAGAGCCTTTTGCAAAGCAGTGGGGGCTACGGTGAGTCTGTCATCTGGCTACCATCCACAAACCAACGGTCAGACTGAGCGGGCCAATCAAGACCTGGAGGCGGCTCTGCGTTGTTGCGCATCAACATCCTGCGGCTTGGGCCGTCCACCTACCCTGGGTGGAATATTCTCACAACTCTCTGGTCAGCTCCGCTTCAGGTGTCTCTCCATTTATGGCCTCCCTCGGTTATCAGCCTCCACTATTTCCAACTCAAGAGAGAGAAGTTTCTGTACCCTCTGTCCAGCACCACCTCCGTCGAGCTCATCGAGTCTGGCGGGACACCCGCTCTGCTCTGTCCTGCACTATGGAAAGGAATCGGACCATAGCTGACCATCACCGTACTCCCACCCCAGATTATCATCCCGGTCAACAGGTATGGCTGTCTACTCGGGACCTCCCTCTTAAGACTGTGTCTCGTAAGCTGTCTCCTAGGTACATCGGCCCATTCACCATCGACAAGTGTATCAACCCGGTGACGGTCAGGCTTAACCTTCCCTCCTCCCTTAACATTCATCCGGTGTTCCACGTCTCTCTGGTCAAGCCTGTCATGACCTGCGCTCTCTCCCCTCCGGCCGATCCGCCTCCTCCACCACGTCTCATCGATAACCACCCAGCTTACACTGTTAGGAACATCCTAGATGTCAGGCGACGGGGTAGGGGGTTTCAATATTTGGTGGACTGGGAGGGGTACGGCCCCGAGGATAGATCATGGATTTCACGTAGTCTTATCCTTGATCCTGATCTCCTTAAAGATTTTTATGATCGTTTTCCCAACAAGTCTGGTAAGACGCCAGGTGGCGTCCGTTGAGGGGGAGGTACTGTTATGTTCCTGTGTTTTTCTGCCCTGTGTTTTGCTTTATCACGGCTTTTGGTTTGTTATTGTTCTCTTCTGTTTCCCCGCCTCCCTCCTTTTTGTTGTCAATTCTCAGGGCATGTGTTGTGGCCGGAGGTGGAGCCGGTCTCTCCTGGGAACAGCTGATGAGACACACCTGTTCTTAATTTGGGGATCAGTCTGCTTCTTAAGCAGCGTTTGGTCTTCACTTCGTCGCTGGATTATTCCGCTACAGACGTCTCCAGTCTTGTCAGCTGCTACCAGGACCAGCTCTGCCTCCTCGGTTTTTTGCCACCTTGTCTAGTTTTTTGCTCGCTCTACAGTCCGAGGACGTAGAGTCGTTTTTTGTTATCTGGACTCTTGAATAAATTATTTTTTGGGTAACCTTGAATCCGGCCTGCATTTGTGGAATTCT
>JAFBJQ010000894.1:40217-61326 GCA_016785345.1 Trinectes maculatus
CCAACGGTCAGACTGAGCGGGCCAATCAAGACCTGGAGGCGGCTCTGCGTTGTGTTGCGCATCAACATCCTGCGGCTTGGGCCGTCCACCTACCCTGGGTGGAATATTCTCACAACTCTCTGGTCAGCTCCGCTTCAGGTGTCTCTCCATTTATGGCCTCCCTCGGTTATCAGCCTCCACTATTTCCAACTCAAGAGAGAGAAGTTTCTGTACCCTCTGTCCAGCACCACCTCCGTCGAGCTCATCGAGTCTGGCGGGACACCCGCTCTGCTCTGTCCCGCACTATGGAAAGGAATGGGACCATAGCTGACCGTCACCGTACTCCCACCCCAGATTATCATCCCGGTCAACAGGTATGGCTGTCTACTCGGGACCTCCCTCTTAAGACTGTGTCTCGTAAGCTGTCTCCTAGGTACATCGGCCCTTTCACCATCGACAAGTGTATCAACCCGGTGACGGTCAGGCTTAGGCTTCCCTCCTCCCTTAACATTCATCCGGTGTTCCACGTCTCTCTGGTCAAGCTTGTCAGGACCTGCGCTCTCTCCCCTCCGGCCGATCCGCCTCCTCCACCACGTCTCATCGATAACCACCCAGCTTACACTGTTAGGAACATCCTAGATGTCCGGCGACGGGGTAGGGGGTTTCAATATTTGGTGGACTGGGAGGGGTACAGCCCCGAGGATAGATCATGGATTTCACGCAGTCTTATCCTAGATCCTGATCTTCTTAAAGATTTCTATGTTCGCTTTCCGAACAAGCCTGGTAAGACGCCAGGTGGCGTCCGTTGAGGGGGAGGTACTGTCATGTTTCTGCGTTTTTTCTGCCCTGTTTTGGTTCTTGGTGTTTTTGTTGTTTTCTTTCCCCCTCCTTTCTGGTGTCAATCGGCAGAGCCGGTCTCTCATGGCAGCAGCTGATGAGACTCACCTGTTCTCAATTTGGTGATCAGTCTGCTTCTTAAGCAGCGTATGGACTTCACTTCATCGATGGATTATTCCGCTACAGACGGTTTTCTTGTCTCTCCAAGTTTAGCGCTACGATACCTTACTGCTTGGTCCTCATGTTCTTTTCTTTTTCTCTTCAGTCTCCAGTCTTGTCAGCTGCAACCAGGACCAGCTCTGCCTCCTTGGTTTTTTGCCACCTTGTCTAGTTTTTTGCTCGCTCTACAGTCCGAGGACGTAGAGTCGTTTTTTGTTAACTGAACTCTTGAATAAATTATTTTTTGGGTAATCTTGAATCCTGCCTGCATTTGTGGAATTCTGTCCAGCCTAACCCTGACAGCCCCTGTCTAAACACTAAACAGTTCATGGTCATGTTAATTTCTAACAGTAGGGAGAACCAACATATGGATCATAGTGAATTCAGAGATCATGTATAATTACAGTAGGACAAGAGCAAAGAGCATGATGACTGGTTAAAACCCAAATCTTAAAAAATGTTTTACACAAAAGGGAGAAAATGTTGTCTCCATAGGAAACATCATTGTGCCAGCAGGAATTCAGTGTGCCACATCACTGGTACTGGTTGGTTTAGATTGCAGAAAGACGGCACATAGGAGAGGAGTCGATAGGCATTTGTAAACCTTTTCATTTGTAGACAAAGTGACACCCTAAAGCAGACCTGAGCAAATTACGGCCCGGGGGCCACATCCAGCCCTTTGTACGTCTCTGTCCGGCGGCCCGTGTGAGGCCAATCATAAATTACAATATAAATTAAACAAATATCTGTGTGATGCTTGCAATACAACTGTGCTGCTTTTTTATTACTTCCATATGGACGTACGTGCGTGTGTGTGCTGTGAGTGAAGGTGAACAGTGATAAGTGACGCTAGCCAGGTTACCCTCAAGATGTCGGCTCACGCTAAGAAAAGAAAAGTTGATAACGAATGCCGTGTTTCAGTATTTTTATGTTTTTCCCCATGCATATAAATAAAACACTATAAATGATAGCTTGTAGGTAGTGCATTGTACAAATAGGAAGAGTGGCAGGAGGTTAACATTTAACGGTTTGTTGCCTTCAAGCAACAGGTTGAGAGTTTGAACCCTTGAAAGGGATATGGGCAATGACTATAGTCCAGCCAAGAGGTAATAAAAGCACAAATACTTCTTTGAGTCTCTGGCAGAGAGACAGGGCTTTACCTTGGCTATAGAAGTGAGAGCTGAAAAGAAAGCTTCCCTTGACAACGGAGCTAATTTGCTCATTACATTTAAAGTAGCTGTCAAATAGTACACCAAGATTCTTTAAATAAGATTAACTGCAGTATACTAATGGGCCTAGAATACCATGATGTCCCTCCAGTAGCTCAGGTTGTCTAAAGATAACAAGTTCAGTTTTACTGTTGCTGACATTCAGGGAAATTTAGTTTTAGTAAGATGAGAGACTTAATAAAAAAACAGCAGGTGTCCTCTTAGCACTGTAGCCAGGCTGACAGGACAGCTACAACTCTTCTGGTCCTAACATTTTATTAACTGTTAATTACAAGGACTTTGTGAAGATCTTTAATAAGTGGTCAGCTAACTTCAATAATCTCTTCACCTAAACCAGAAACTTTTAGACTCTATCACAACATGCTTAAAACATTCTGCCCTTAAAAAGGTACAAATAGTACCCCAAGATCTGTACATTATATGTATATATTGTTCTTTTTCACAGTATGTTTATATTTTTGATAGAAATATAAAGCAAGTGTCAGAGCTAAGTGTGGCTGGATCCCAGAAGATACAGACAGGACTTAAGGAATAACAAAATATATTTATCTCTTTAAAGTTAATAACAAAAAACGACTCTACGTCTCCTGACAGTGCAGCGAGCATAAACGACAAAAAGGCACTATGGCCAAAAAAACAAGGAGGCAGGACTGGTCCAAGTAGCAGCTGACGAGACAGGAGACTGCAGAGGAAACAAAGGACTGTTAAGGACCAACTATAAAACGAGACGCAGTTCAGAACAAGGTAAGGCATAGAGTACCGTTGGGAACGGAATAATCCAGCACTGAAGTGATGTCCACACGCTGCTTAAGAAGGAGGCTGACCATCGGAGTCACGTGGGTGCAGCATCCAAGATGGCCGCAAGTTAGGGGAGCTCCCGTCCTGCAGGGGCTATTTTCTAAGTTTTAATGTGAAAACGCATGTAGTTAAGTAATTTACTGCTCACTTTAAGGACTTTAATTACTTTCGGTCAAGAAAACGCTCGGAAGACATGTCGACATCTAAATATTTTAAAAACAAATCTCGCATGCCAACCCGGAAAAGTCCGGCGCACGAGGATGATCACGCTGCCGATGATGCTCCCCTAATATCTACTGACACGCCGGTTAGTCTAGAAAAGTTGTTTGAGGAAATTTCAAAGATGAACGGCACGCTGCAGAGTGTTGCGACGGACGTCTTGTCTATTAAACAAACAATGGCGGAGCTGAACAATGCGGTCGCGGCCTTGCAGGAGAGGCTGGGGGAGGCCGAGGCACGCATTGTACACCTGGAGGTTACGTCAGAGCGGCTGATACACGACAAGGGGGGCAAAGATAAACAGATGGAGCAACTGTGGAACCGAGTGCAAATTCTTGAAAACCAAAGCAGGCAAAATAACGTCAGGTTGGTGGGATTAAGGGAAACCTTCGGCACTAATGGGACGCTTTTCGGCTGTGTTCAAAAGATTCTTGAGGAGGGGCTCGGTGTTGAAGCTGATGGGGAGTTTGAGATTGAGAGGGTGCACAGGCAACCGGCGCCTATGCCTTTTCTTTTCTCTTTTTTCCTTTTTCAACAACGAGGAGCGTCCAGCACTCGGACACTGGCTGCGTCAAAACAGCCGGACACCTTTCGTTTCAAGTTCAGTTCATGTTGTGATGTTATGGTTCTGTTATACATGTTCAAAGTCGGGCAGGTACATGGTAGCAAGTGATTATTATGAGGGTCTAAAAGTGACAACATTCTCCACTATAGATGGTTGCAGACAGATGTTTAAAGCACAGGGTACTTATTTAATCTTCCTCCTTTCTCCTTTGTTTCTTATTGATATGGTTATTATTTTTATTACTGTTTATTTTTAACTAGGAAGGACAAATATGACTAGTAGACCAGTTAAGTTTATCTCTTGGAACATAAATGGATGTAGTAGTCCTATTAAAAGGAGGACGATAATGTCTTTTTTGAATAATAATCAGGCAGACATCGTTTACATACTGGAAACGCACATGCAAGGTTTAGAGGCCGAAAAATTTAAAGTGGGATGGGTGGGACATATATTTCACAGCTCATTCTCAAGCAAACGTAATGGTGTTCTGATTTTGGTTCACAAGAATGTAAGTTTCATTTTGCTGAAACAAACTAAAGATACAGAGGGTAGGATTATCTGTTTAGAAGCAATGGTCGAGGGCGTTCCGCTAGTATTATGCAACATATACGCACCTAATAAGGGAGATCCCAATTTTTTCCACGAGCTAAATAAAATGTTAGGGGATACAGAAGGTGACATTGTTCTAGCTGGGGATTTTAATGAAGTTATGGATCCAGTATTAGATAAGAGTTCATTCAGACCTCCTCTCATGACGAAGGAGAGGGGGGCCTTAAATATGCTTAATAGAGATATAGGATTGACAGATATATGGAGGCTAGTAAACCCAAATGCGAAAGATTTCACTTTCTTCTCTCACTGCCATAAGACTTATTCCAGAATAGATTTTTTCCTAACTAGTACTTCTCTGGCAGATAGTGTGGCCGACTGTGAGATAAAAACAATTTCACTGACAGACCACGCACCAGTCGAGCTGCTTATTAAAGCTAGCCTTAAAACTGAAAGGAGAGGTAGATGGAGACTAAACACAGGGCTAATGTTGGACTCAACTTTTAGAAAGACAATAGAAGAAGACTTAAAAATCTTCTTTGAAATCAACATTGGTAGCATTGATAATACAACCTCTGTATGGGAAGCATCAAAAGCATATGTAAGAGGAAAATTCATAGCACAAGCCGCTAAAAAGAAAAAAGAGAATCTAACGAGGGTTAACGATTTAGAAAAAGAGATAAAAGATAAGGAATTAGATCTTTTGAAAGACTTCTCTGATGAGACATTTCAACAACTTTGCAAGCTTAAATTCTCTTTACATGAGATTTATAATAAAAAGGCAGAATATGCACTTTATAGAATGAAAACAAGCTTTTATGAAGGTGGAGAAAAAATGGGGAAATTATTGGCCAGACAGTTGAAGGAAAAATTTTCTGCTAATACCATACCAGTTATAAAGCAGGGGGATACACAATTTTTCGCTGCTAAAGATATAAATAGAATATTCCAACAGTATTATGATAAGTTATACACTTCTTCCGTATCGCCTAATGCCTCACAAGAAGACATTGAACGGTTTCTCGATACTATAGATGCACCCAAGCTCTCACCTCAGGAAGCAGCTGAACTGGAGTCTCCCATAACTGAGGTTGAAATAAGGCAGGCAATTTCTTCAATGAAAAATGGGAAGTCACCGGGTTATGACGGACTTCCAGCAGAATACTATAAAGCCTTTGCTGATATTGTTGTGCCAGTATTACAGAGGGTATATCAGGAGATGTTTGATAAGGGTTGTGTAGCCCCAACTTTTAATGAAGCGGTGATCTCACTAATTCCTAAAACAGGTAGAGATGCGGCAGACCCTTCCAATTTCAGACCTATAAGCCTGCTCAATCTTGATTGCAAGATCCTTACGAAAATTTTGGCAACGCGTTTACAGTTGGTTTTACCGAGCATTATTCACCCCAGCCAGGTCGGTTTTATGAAAAATAGATCTTCGACTGACAATATTAGACTTTTGTTACACCTAATGTGTTTGAGTCAATCCCAAAACGTTCCTATAATGGCTGTTTCTTTAGATGCAGAGAAGGCCTTTGATAGGGTGGAGTGGCAATTTCTGTTCTCCACCGTATCCCATTTTGGCTTCAACTCTAACTTCATTAAATGGATAAAAATGCTGTATAAAGAACCCAAAGCAGCGGTGATGACAAATGGAATAATCTCCCCCTTCTTTAATTTGACCCGCGGGACCTGACAAGGATGCTCTTTGAGTCCATTATTGTTTATTACCTTTCTAGAGGTTCTCGCAGTGTCTGTTAGGGCACACCCTGGGATAAGAGGAGTAAGGGGAGGAGACAATGAACATAAATTATTATTATATGCTGATGATATTTTAGCCATAGTGTCTGAACCTTTAACCTCCCTGCCACATCTGATGGACACCATACAGTCCTTTTCAAGATTTTCAGGCTATTCCATTAACTGGAGCAAATCTGAGGCAATGCCCCTTTCAAAGCCATGTATTTCGTCTATGGTGGAGAAGTTTAATTTTAGATGGGTACGACAGGGGATGAAGTATCTTGGTATCAAGCTTTCCGAGGAAATAGACGACATAGCGGCACTAAATTTCAACCCCTTACTTCAAAAGATAAAAACGAATCTTGACAAGTGGGGAAAATTAAAATTAACATTGTGGGGAAAAATTAATGTTATAAAAATGATTGTTGCCCCAAAATTGAATTATGTGGCAATTATGCTACCAATTAGTATACCATCCAGCACTTTTAGACAATTGGATGATGTAATAAAACATTTTTTGTGGAGTGGGAAAAGACCACGAATTAAACTGAAAAAGTTATGTACACAAAAAGAGAAGGGAGGGCTGGGCCTCCCAGATCTTAGATTGTATTATTTAGCTTTTGAGATGGCCAAAATAGCTAGGTACTGGCAAACTGCAGGGAATGAGGCGGTTTGGATGGAGGTGGAGAGGGAAATATGCTCGCCTTTCCAGCCTATAGAGATATTGTCGCAAAAAAGGTCTAATATTGCAAATCCAGTACTTTTACATTCCAGGGATGTTTGGAGCAAGGTACATAAAATGTTTAAATTTTCGCACACTTTACAAAGATATTCATCACTTTGGCATAATCCTGAAGTCTGTATTGGGAAGAAACCTGTGTACTGGATTCAATGGCATTCCAATGGTATAAGCACAATTAACGATCTATTTGAAGAGGGAGTGTTTTTGTCATATGATAAGCTGCTACAGAAATTTAATTTAGTGGGAAAGGATCATTTTTGGAAATTTTTGCAAATGAGGAGTTGCATTACCTCAAAGTCATACAATATTGCTGATAATACGGTGGTAGACTATATGAAACTTCCATTTGAAAAGCGGAAAGCCTCTCAATTTTACAAAATTTCTAATTCCTCTCTCAGCGATGACTCTAATTCATTAAGGATGGCGTGGCAGAGGGATTTTGGCGGAGAGATCGACAGTGATAGATGGGCAGACTGCTTTACCCAAATTGACCATAGTCAGCTAAAAACAATAATTTCTTCATCTAAGGCAGGGGTCTCAAACTCCATTTACCCGGGGGCCGCTGGAGGTCGAGTCTGGGTGAAGCTGGGCCGCATCAGGTTTTTCACAAGAAAAGCTCTTACAAAAACACTCTAGTGTTATCAAATGTCTTTATTTTTTTTAACACAAAATAATATGAAAAAATAGAAAGGCTGATGTTGCTAAACTTTCTTTTCTGGACACACAATGCTTGAAAATTCACCTTCTGTGAACCCTAACCCTAACCCTTTCCTGCTTTTACAATCATCTCACTAACCACATGGCTTTGACTGCTGCATCTTTCTCTTTGGTTGCTTTCTTCGGTTGGCTCTCTCATCTCCCAGGTATTTTGCATACTCAGCATGTCTAGTTGTATAATGACGTTTCAAATTGTGCACTGCAACTTTCTCTGTGCTAATAAGACACGTGGAGATGTCCCTGTGCTCAACAAAGAAATATTGCACTTCCCACTTTTCCTGAACTTGCCGGTGCTCATCACCAACCTTTCTCTTCACTGCAGGTTTTGAAAAAGACATGTTTGGGGCTGTGTAATAAAAATGATTCCACTTGATGTCACTGTTCGCGTTGAAGTTTCAGTTTCAGTATTCAGCCGATGCATCTTTTCTGCTTCTTTATCTGCGTCGCTGAGCAGCAACTTCCGGGTTCAGACTGGACGCCGATGCGCGTGAAGCGGGAGCGGCGGAGCGGCCACGCTAAAAATAGAACAGACGCTGAAATTATCGCGGTGCTTTCAGGCGTGTCGCAGCTGGTCTGGTCAAACTCGCGGGCCGCACTAACATTAAACATTCATATTAAGGCGGGGGCCACAAACTATCGTCCCGAGGGCCGCAGTTGGCCCGCGGGCCGCGAGTCTGAGACCCCTGATCTAGACTGTACAGGATGGAATTATTGAGTAATGACTTGTGTTGGAAATGCAAAGAGGAAACTGGAACCTTCCTTCACTGTATGTGGGAATGTGTCTTAATCAGATCTTTTTGGACCCAGATTTTAAGTATTTTAAGTAACTGGCTCGGATCAGAAATTGACTTATGCCCAGAGCTTTGTTTACTGGGGGACAAATTCCAGCTACCCAACATAACCAAACGTAATTTTTCTGTAATTTCGATGGGTACAATAACAGCTTGTCGAGTTATTTTAAGACACTGGAAGGCATCAGAAATCCCACAGGTGAAAGAATGGGTTTGTGCAATGACTGAAACTGCATCCTATGAATGTATGCTTAGTAGATTGAGTGGTGATAAAGGGGAGGGGGTGACCCCCTGGGATAGGTTCTGGGACTATATAAAGGTAGATAATGACCCTCACTAGGATTTAGTTTTTTGTTTTGTTTTATTGTGCCACAAAGATCACACTGTCAAATGTCCCCCCATTCATCAGTGATGAGTTCCTCATTAAAGAACTGGTGGTGTCACCGATTACGAAAGTGTTGTCGGGTTGTAAATCCCCCCTGCTGAGAGTACCTAGTTCTGAATGGAGAATCATGAGTATGAGTTTTGCCATGTACCAAGCCCTGAAAACTCAATAAAAACTTAAATTGCAAAGAAGGAGGCTGATCACCAAATTGAGAACAGGTGTGTCTCATCAGCTGCTCCCAGGAGAGACCGGCTCCGCCTGCAGCCACACACACACACCCTGCAGGAAGATACCAGGAAGAGGGAAAAAAACCCAACAGCAAAACAAAACCAAATCCCGAAACCAAGCACAAAATATGGCAGAGAAACTCAAGACCATAACAGCAAGGTATGCAAGTTCATACGTAACATAGATAGATTATTATAGACATAGTGAAATATTTCAAGTTTAGATTGTAACACTGTGAGTCTACAATATCAACATTTCTGGGATATAGAATTTGGGGTTTTCATAAGATGTAAGACATGTCAAAATTCTAAAAAATAAAGGATTGAAATATTTCACTTTGTGTGTAATGAATCTATGATATATGAGAGTTTTGCTTTTTGTATTGAATAACTGAAATAAATTAACATTATCATTTATTGAGATGCACCTGTATAACCCATTACCCTACTACTGAAAAACAGCTAACAGTTTTTTGACTAAGAAAAACATCATGTACATGCATGTGCTGTATAGTAACAGGAAAATGTCAAGAGAGTCCAGCAGGGGCTGTGAAACATCAGTGTGGATGTCTCTTTCACACACATACATATTCTTTTACATTAAACATTGTAAAATTGTGAATTCTTTGTGCGTTTCTGGGCAGGGCTTTACCTTGGCTACAGAAGTCAGAGTTGGAAAAAAAAGCTACAAGAGGAGTTGTAGGAAATGCAGCAGCAGCCGGTAAAGAGATGCACACGGACACAGATGCGTTCGAGATTGTGGCGATACCGTAGGTTTATTCACAACACGGGGTCTACACGGTTGATATCAGAAATCTCAAGGAAATGCTCATTACACTCATGATATCAACCCCTACGGTGACAAAAGGCAATTCACCACAGTAAACTCTTATTGTAGGGTGGTGTTATAGCGACATCTAGTGGCACAACTTATTATCTACATACAAATACATACATATGAATGTATGTTCCGACTAACATCGAAATTCGGTTACGACACATTCTCAGGAACGGATCTCCGTCGTAACACGAGCACCCCCTGTATAGTTGTGTTAGTTTAGTGGTTGTGTTTGGCTTAGTTTAGTACTTGTTTGGCACTTGTTTTGTCGCCCACGCTCTCAGGAGCGGAGGCATCTTAGACGCTGGTATGGCGTCCGGTGGCGTTTTCTCCGGGCTGACACGGAGGCACGGCATTAAGATCGGTGCCGGCTCTCCATGCAGCGTGGAGGAGGTGGCACTGACTGTAGGCAAGATTATCGGAAATGGATCTGTGAAGTCCACCGCTCGTATGAACAGTGCGGTTGTCTTGTTCATAGAGAAGGTGGATCAGGTGAACAGGCTGGTGGAGACGGGCATCACGGTGAATGGGATGTTTGAGCCAGTGCTGCCACTGACTCAGCCAGCCACAAAGATCACACTGTCAAATGTCCCCCCATTCATCAGTGATGAGTTCCTCATTAAAGAACTGGTGGTGTCACCGATTACGAAAGTGTTGTCGGGTTGTAAATCCCCCCTGCTGAGACATGTAGTGTCACACCGCAGTGTCATGATACTTGACATGAACAACAGACATGAAGAGTTTGATTACCGCTTCCGTGTCCGTGTGGATGATTTTGATTATATTCTTTTTGCGACATCATCAGCTGTGAAATGCTTTGGATGTAGTGAGGAGGGACATTTAATTAAGACCTGTCCGAGTCGTGTCGCCCCGGCAGCGGAGACCCTCCCTGAATCGACCGCTCCCAGGGGGGGGTGGGCGGCGGCGGCCGCCACTGCGGGGGCTGGTGCTGTAGGGCCAGGAAAAGACATAGGAGGACATATTGTGAAGCATAAAGCCGAGTCAGACCTGATAGATCAAGAAGTATTCAGACTGAAAAAACAAATGATTAAAGTCAGAAAACAACTGGGTTTTTAATGATGTCAAAAGCACACTGTACTTTTACTTATTTCGATGGTTGGTTTTTGTCTGTGTTTTAACAACTTCATCATTATGGATGTTTTTAAAATAGGCAGTCTGAATGTCAATGGTGCTCGAGAAGCAAGAAAGAGAGCTTTGGTGTTTGAAATGGCAAAAATGAAACATATTGATGTTTTGTTTCTACAAGAAACACACAGTGATGCTGGAAACGAGGCAGAGTGGAGAAGAGAATGGGAAGGTGAATTGATTTTGAGCCATAACACCACCCTCAGTGGAGGAGTGGGCTTCCTGTTCTCCAGAGGTTTTACTCCAGATTCGCTGGATGTCAAACATGTTGTGGAAGGGAGGTGCCTTTTAGTCAAGGCTCATTTTGAACATTTAAATGTGTTTTTTATCAACATGTATGCTCCGAATAACGGTACAGAGAGGAAACACTTCTTTGAGAAAATGAATGATGATCTGAACAGCTGCAGCTCGGAGGATTATTTATTCGTGGGTGGGGATTTTAATTCTACTGTTAATGAGATTTTACATCGTAACCATGCAGAGCCTCATCCAGTATCGCAGCACGCCTTGAGGCAGCTGGTCTCCTCCCATGGCCTGGTGGATGTGTGAAGAAGGATGCACACAAGCTGCAGACAGTACACATGGTCCCACGTTAGTGAAAAGAGAATCTCCTTAGAGTCGATCGGTTTTATGTTTTTAAGCACAGGATTAGTGTTGTTAAAATGTGTAAGCTTTTACCAGTTGGTTTTATTGATCACTCTTTGGTTTTATGTAGAGCTTTTATTAGAAATATTTTACCCAAAAGTGCCTATTGGCATTTTAACTCGGTTTTAACTGTTGATAAATCTTTTAAGGAGGCTTTAAATTTTTTCTGGAATGATTTTAGACTGAAAAAAGGTGAATTTGTTAGTCTGAAGTAGTGGTGGGACCATAGGAAGGTTCAAATTAAACTTTTATGTCAGCAGCACACACTCAATGTTACACGTGACACCACCAGGTCTATCAGAGATCTGGAGACAGATATTGTGGATCTCGAGTGTGAAAGAGAGTCCACAGGAAATCGAGGATGCATTGAAATCCTCAAGACTAAAAAGATGACACTAAAGTAGAGGGAGCGCTGGTCCGGTCCTGGCTCCAAAACATCACGGAGATGGATGCTCCATCGAGCTGCTACTTTGGACTAGAAAAGAGACAGGGTCAGAGGAGACAGATCCACTCCCTGCTCTCTGAGACGGGGCAGGAGCTGACAGAGCCAGGCCAGATAAGAAAGAGAGCCGTTGAGTTGTATGCCTCTTTGTTCGAAAGTGAATTTAAAGAGAATGAGGAACTGATGGAAGAGGTCTGTGCTGGACTTCCTCAGTTACTTGAAGAGATTAACTCACAGCTCGACAGACCATTGGTTCCACAAGAGCTGCACGCTGCACTGCAGAGCATGCAGGGGCGGAAGGCTTCAGGCATTGACAGACTTACTGCAGAGTTTTACAAGGCTTTCTGGGACATCTTTGCCCATGATATTTAGATGTTTTTAATGAGAGCCTGGTGTCTGGGTCGTTGCCTTTATCTTGTCGGAGAGCCGTCATCACCCTCTTGCCAAAAAAAAGGAAACCTGCAAGATATTCGAAACTGGCGTCCTGTCTCTATCCTCTGTACGGATTACAAAATACTGTCCAAAGTTTTAGCCAACAGGCTGAGAGGAGCCATGGAGCAGACTCTCCACCGGGACCAGACATACTGTGTACCCGGCAGGTCTATGGTAGATAATATCTACCTCATTCGGGATGTTTTGGAGGTCTCCAGTTTATTTGGCATAAACACTGGATTGATCTCATTAGATCAAGAAAAGGCTTTTGACGCGTTGAACACAGCTTCCTCTGGAAAGTCATGGAGAGGTTTGGATTCAGCGCTGGTCTTATAGCCAAGATCAAGGTGTTGTACAGAGACATTGAGATTGTGCTGAAGTTTAATAGTGGCTTGTGTGCTCCTTTTAGAGTGTATAGAGGCGTCCGACAGGGCTGTGCCCTGTCCAGGGTGCTCTATGCTCTCTCCCTGGAACCCCTCCTACATAAAATAAGATCGTCTGTTCAAGGCCTGGTTTTACCTGGTTTTAGCAGCAGTGTTGTTTTATCTGCTTACGCTGATGTTGTTGTTGTTTTTATCAAGGACCAGCAAGATGTGTGTGCATTAGATTCTGTGGTTGAAAAGTTTTCTGTTGTGTTGGCTGCGAGAGTGAATTGGAGAAAGAGCGAGGCCCTGGCTGTTGGGGAGTGGGATGGAGGCCTACCTGTTCTCCCTCAAAGCCTTGGAAAAAGGCTTTGAGGGAGAACCTTGGAAAAAGGACGGATTAAAGTATCTAGGTATTTATCTAGGGAACAACAACGTCAAAAAAAGAAACTGGGATAATGTCAATGAGAAAATCAATAACAAACTGGCTAAGTGGAGGTGGATCGACGCACAAATGTCTTTTAGAGGGAGGGTCTTGGTCTTAAATAATCTAGTGGCCTCTTTATTGTTGCACAGGTTAGCCTGTCTGGATCCTCCACCAGGGGTCTATTTCATAAAGCAGGCTGAGAAAAGCGACGCTTAATGTGAATAGCCTGGCTCGACTTAGCCAAAACAAATGAGTTGAGGCTAACTTGGTTCCATAAAGGCTGAGCCACGTTTATGCAGCCACACTAATTCTAGCCAGGTTCAGCTAGTCAGGCTGATTGCGTGTGCACACCATTCCTAAGCAGCCCATGAGGTCGAACACAGATCAAGCAGATTCACAATGACAAAATGCACGAGGACAGAGCGAGCGGCGGAGCCCTGTGAGGAAATCAAACATATAATAACGAATAGAGGCAACACGGCAGCAACACATGCAACAAGCATAAGAGACTTGTTTGGGCTAAAGAACACAAGGAATGGACATTAGACCAGTGGAAATCTGTGCTTTGGTCTGATGAGTCCAAATTTGAGATCTTTGGTTCCAACCACCGTGTCTTTGTGCGACGCAGAAAAGGTGAACGGATGGACTCTACATGCCTGGTTCCCACCGTGAAGCATGGAGGAGGTGTGATGGTGTGGGGGTGCTTTGCTGGTTGGGGATTTATTCAAAATTGAAGGCATACTGAACCAGCATGGCTACCACAGCATCTTGCAGCGGCATGCTATTCCATCTGGTTTGCGTTTAGTTGGACCATCATTTATTTTTCAACAGGACAATGACCCCAAACACACCTCCAGGCTGTGTAAGGGCTATTTGACCAAGAAGGAGAGAGATGGGGTGCTGCGCCAGATGACCTCGCCTCCACAGTCACCGGACCTGAACCCAATCGAGATGGTTTGGGGTGAGCTGGACCGCAGAGTGAAGGCAAAAGGGCCAACAAGTGCTAAGCATCTCTGGGAACTCCTTCAAGACTGTTGGAAGACCATTTCATGTGACTACCTCTTGAAGCTCATCAAGAGAATGCCAAGAGTGTGCGAAGCAGTAATCAAAGCAAAAGGTGGCTACTTTGAAGAACCTAGAATATAAGATATGTTTTCAGTTGTTTCACACTTTTTTGTTAAGTATATAATTCAACATGTGTTAATTCATAGTTTTGATGCCTTCAGTGTGAATCTACAATTTTCATAGTCATGAAAATAAAGAAAACTCTTTGAATGAGAAGGTGTGTCCAAACTTTTGGTCTGTACTGTATATATACATTGTTCAGAGTGGTATGTATGTCCACGAGCTATATTTACACTTGGATATCATCTGCACTAATTCTAATCCAATGGTGTTTTTTTTACAGATGTGAAAAAAAACGAAATGACGGGCACGGGGGAGGAGGGGATTGGGGGGGGCACCACCGGCTGAATTCACGCCAGCGGAAGAGCTGGCACTCCAATTGAACACATTGTCCCGTTATTGAGAGGACTGAAGAGGGGGAGGGGGGGTCATCCTCACAAACTATGCCCCCCAGTACAAGGGCTAAAATACCGAGAACACTTTTTAAAGCTAAGTAGACCACGCGCACAGTGAGACACACTGTTACCGTGTTCATAAAAGTGCCACGCGCACAGTGTGTGGGACTGTGGTGCTGTGCGTAAGGTGAGGGGCGATCAGCTGGCAGATCTCTAGAGAATCTGTATCTCTCGTATAAATGATTGTCTGGAAAAGCCTACGGATCAAATGGCATGGATTGGGTTATTAATTGTAATATTTAATATTTTAAATTTAACCAATGCATAGTCTTTAAAACAGTGTTTCAAGATGTATTTTATTTAGTATTTTTCTTATTGGTGATCTTCCTGTTTTTAAAAAACGCTTAAAAACCCACTTCTTTTCTTTGGCTTTTCTCTTTTCTTTCAGATAAGTGTCACTGTTAAGCAGCGACTCAGGCTAAGCCTGACATTTAGCCTGGTCCGGACCAGGCTAGTTTGCCAGTGTGGGACCCTTGGGTACAGCTGTTCGGGAAACATGGGCACCCCCCATCTGCAGTTATTGTTATTGTTTATTTTGATTGTTGTTCCCTATTGTTGTTGTTTCATTTGTCGCCATTGTTTGATTCATGGTGTGGATGAGCGTGGCAGTGAGAGTGTATGTGTTGGTGTGGACAGAGAGGAGAGATGGGTGCAGGCGCTGTGGGCAGCCCGGGGTCCAAGTAGGGGTCCTCGGGGTCGGGAAGGCGCGTACAGACAGAGTGTAAACAGAACGCCGGAGTGAGCTAACACATACCACTGACCGTGTCTGTATTCCTGTGAAATAAGTGAGCACGTTGGATTAAACAAGACGTAAAAACCTATGCACGCCTGGAAGTGATTTGTCCGAGTGTGCAACACCAGCATAAGTTGCCATGGTAACTTAGTTTGAACTATGCTAAACTTGCTTTATGGAACCAAATCCACTGGAAAATAAACCAGACTAACGAAATAAGCCTGGTTTATTTGGTAATCCTGCTTTATGGAATAGGCCCCTGGTCTCATTGTTGAGATTCCAAGAAAGTTGGTCAATTTCCTCTGGGATAAGTTTCATTGGTTACCTCAGTCTGTGTTGTTTTTATCTATAGATGAGGGGGGCCAGGGCCTGGTGCACCTGGCCAGTAGGATAGCCACCTTCAGGCTTCAGTTTATTCAGAGATATCTGACTGGACCTGAGAATCTGGTGTGGAGGGATGTGGCCAGCTGCATACGCAGACGTGTTAACAACCTGGGGCTGGAAAGAAACACAAGAGCACTTTTTACCACTGTTTCAGTAACAATTTACAATCGCGTAATACCACAATACTACGGTGTGAATCCAGGCCCTGAAACAAGATGAGATCAGAGTGACTTCAAAATAAAATGTAAATGACTAATGTTCAACAAACTAAAAACATGACCTCAGAAAACCGACTACCACTACTATTAATACTATTTTTTTTGACAGACACCGAAAATATATCAGCAATAAATCTAGCATCTATTCTTATGATACTCACTATTGTTGTTTTATTATTTGCAATCAAGAGAGAAGAGAAGAGAAGAGAAGAGAAGAGAAGAGAAGAGAAGAGAAGAGAAGAGAAGAGAAGAGAAGAGAAGAGAAGAGAAGAGATTTACTTCAGTCTGGTTCTGTCTGTTGCCTGTTGAAAATCCCTCGTGGTGTGTCTAAAGTCAGCTGATGCCTGTGTACACGGGGTTAATTGAGCTTTGGATTGTCTTTTCAGGTTAAAGCAAGCGTTTGATCTCCACTAAGCCTTTGACCATTGTCATGGCTTGCTGCTAGAGGAGAAGGATTGTATCTATGAGCAGGACTAGAGGGATATATGGACAACATATATACACTGTTAGCCCGGACTTTGAATTTACTAAAATGCTTTAATTACAATGTACATAAACAATTTAAGTTTTATTTCATTACTATAAAATGTTAAGTATATTCTTCTAATTTGTAGACATAGTCAAAAGTGTGATTCATTTTAAGCAGAATGGACTTAAATCACTAAGTTTTAGTCATGACCACGCCTCTTCATCGCCACAGAGTTGTGAAGACCCACCATTTTAACTTCTAACTTTTACAGATCGGCAGTTGCATCTTTTGCTCCAAATAAAAAAGTGAGTGGCAGGCTAAACTTATTCTCTGAAGTCACCTGGATGTGTCTGGGACTTCGGAGATCAAGCAGTTGGTGGGAACGTTTGTCTTAACAATATATTTTTACAGGTTACCAGTTTTTATGTATTAGTGGGGGAGCGGCTGCTTCAAACGGTTGCACCCTTCACAATTAGGCGGTAATTTTTCACTTGCGTTGCGTGTCTTACTCGAGTGGCAGTTTGTGAATATATCTGTGGATTACAACATTTTTGGAAACATTTCGGATAATTTAATTGCACCGTTTAAACATGTTTACCATAGGCCAGTTGTTTCTGTACGTTTACATAGTTAACGTTAGACGTGGCATTTTCCCCTGTTAGCTAACTGTTCGCTAGCTGTTAGCTGCATTGAACACACGGCCGACAGCACGGAAGCAACGATCGTCGGAGGCGGCTGCATCCGCGCACATTGGGAAGCAGAGGAGAGACGGCGAGAGGAGAGAAAGAGAGACAACGGTCCGTTTTTGCATTACGGTTTCTTGAATCTGGTAAGTGCCCTTAAATAACGTTAGCTAACACGTTTTGAGACGACGAATAAGCTAGGCTAAAGTTAATAATTTTAAACAAACAAACACATAGAAATATAGTGAAAACGCTTAGTCAATGCATGGGACAAAGCTATGACATTTAAAGTCAGCTGTCTAAGTTATTTGACCATATCGGCTTTCATAATGTAAATTTACTGAATGTTAGCTAATTTGAAGAGGACATACACACAGAGTTAACGTTACAACGGCCAATTTTTTAATGTCAGGATTGAACAGGGCTGTCACTGCACATAACTGCAATGTGTCACTATCATCCGTGAAGGTTTTCTCCTGCTTTTGTGAGATGTTTCTCAAACATTTGTTGTGAAATAGTGGGTTTTTTCCTCCTAAATGTTTCATTTTTTTGTCATAAATTATAGTTTTCTCATAAACTGGTGAGTTTTTCCTTATAGATTTGTGGGGCTTTTTTTTAAAGTTACGCCCTTTATTACAATGCCTTGGAAGTGCAAGTACTGTCCTGTTAGCTGGGAAAAAAGAGCACAACTATTTAAACATTATAGGCTAAAACATGGGAGTTATGCAAGAACAGAACCATTTCCTTGTTTACATCATGAATGCCTATGTACATTTAAATCACTAAATGCTCTAAAAGTGCACTTATCCCGCATTCACACCAAAACTCTGGATCAGCCTCCGGGTGTAGATGTACCAGCTAACTTTAGCTGTCTGTCATGTGGGTTTGCTGAATCTTGTTCTGAGAATGACTTCTTTACTCACCTGCATTCTGCACATCTAAAAGAAAACCATAAAGTCAGGTGCCCTTACAAAGACTGTAACTTTGAAAGTAGTACTTATTCCACTTTCAAAGCACACAAGAGTAAAGTACACAAGAAACAGAACTGGAAGAGGTTTAAGGTAGAAATTATTGGTGATGATCATTTTGTAGGGTAGGCACAAGAGCAAATGTCAGATGTAGGTGATATGGAGGACTTAGAAGAAGTGAGTGAAGTAATCAGTGAGAGTGATCTCCATGATTTACAAAAACAGCTTGAGCACAACTTAGCGTCTCTTTTGCTAAAAATGAAAACTTTTCTACACATACCAGAAAGTGCTGTGCAAGTAGTGATAGAGCAACTTTGTCAAATCAATAAGTTGTCACAGCCGCTTCTTCAAACCAAAGTAAAGTCCGTACTAAAGAAATATTATGCTGACATGGATGAAACAGTAGTGAAAGATGTTATCAGTGCTGTATCAGAAAGTAGCACGATGACATATTGTGCCAAAGATGGATACTTAGGAACTGCTAAAAAGAGAGCATGCTATGTACAGAGAGAGTTTCCACTGGTAAAACCCATAGAATATGTTGTGAAACAAGGCAAAAAACCTCTTGCATATGATCCCATTATTCCAATGCTACAGAAGCTGCTTAATAAAAATGACATTTAGACAAAGTTATGTCAGAAAAAGTCCACATCCCAAAGGAATACAGATCATATGCAGATGGGCAGTACTTCAGTAGTAATTCACTTCTTTCAAGGGACGAGTTCACAATTGCTCTTGGCCTATACATTGATGACTTTGAAGTAACAAATCCTCTTGGAACATCAAAACTGAAACACAAAATGTGTGCAGTATACTGGGTTATTGCCAATATACCTTCAAAATATAGGTCAACCCTCAACTCGATCCAGCTTGCTCTACTGTGCAATAACTCGACAGTCAAAGAGTGTGGTTATGCAAAGGTTCTGCAACCTCTTATCTATGATCTGAAGTTGTTGGAGCAAAAGGGTGTTTACCTTGAGCAACTTGGTGCAAGTGTGAAAGGCACTGTTTTGTTTGTTGCAGCTGATAATCTTGGTGCCCACTCCATTGCAGGATTCCTGGAGAGCTTCTCTGTCAGCAAGTTCTGCAGATTCTGTTCAGCCAGCAGTATTGACGCTCAGCAGCAGGAGGTATGTTCTGGTTTCTTTCAACTCAGAGACAAAGAGTCCCATGATAAGCAGGTGCAGGAGGTGAGTGAGGACCCTGGATTGAGTGGGACCTATGGTGTGAAATGTGCATGTCCTTTAACTGAGAATCTCGAGCACTTTCATGTGGTCAGTGGGTACCCACCCGACATCGTACATGATATCTTGGAAGGCATTATTCCAGCTGAGTTGTCCCTGTGTCTCACAGACCTGATAGGCAAGACGTATTTCACACTAGATCTGCTCAATCAGACCATCAGGCATTTTAGTTACACAGTCACTGACAAAACAGACAGACCCCAGATGATTGGAAAGAGATTTTCCGCCAAAGGGACCATTGGTGGAAATGCACATGAGAATTGGTGTCTAATAAGGCTCCTTCCATTTCTTATTGGTCATTGTGTCCCTGAGGGTGACAACGTTTGGGAAATTCTCATGCTTCTCAAAGACATCCCTGAACTTGCTGTGGCACCAAGGCATACTGAAGAGACACTGCATTTCCTGGAGTGTAAGATAGTAGAGCACAGGCGCTTGCTGCACTCAACATTTCCAAGTTTTCGCTTAAGGCCAAAGCATCACTATATTGAACATTACCCTCAGCTTGTAAAAAAATGTGGTCCCCTGTCTGAGGTTTGGACGATGGGCTTCGAAGGAAAGCACAAGTTCTTTAAAAGGGCAATTCGCAACGCTCAAAACTTCAAGAATGTTGCCATGACACCAGAACACAGTGAGTTACTATCTTGACTGTAATTCATTTTTCAGACCATCAGTTGAGATGACAAAGGTTACCCCGATTTTGCTTGCCTCTTTCCCTTTGAATGTTCAGACAGTTCTTGCTCAAAACATTACAACACTAGGGTCAGTGCTTCATGTGTCATCTGTCTGTGTAGATGAAATCAAGTATCATTCAGACATGATACTCTCTGCTGGCTCATGCTCAGGTCTCCCTGAATTTGTCCAGATTAGAAAAATTGTTGCAGCTAATGCAGACATTCTTTTTGTTTGCCAGAAGATGACAGCATGGTACATGGAACATTTAAGATCTTACCAACTTCACTGTAATGATGTCACTACTATGTGTGTGATCAAGGTGTCAGAGTTAAATGATGTGCTCCCATTGTCAGCGTACAGGGTACAAGGACAACTTATGGTGACACTGAGGCGATTTATTATTTGCTAAATACCTGTCTGTGGCAAATGAGGAGAACTCCGAGTTTGGGTGAGTCAAACAGCGTTTACTCAGAACAGAGTACAGAACAGAATTGAGTCATTCCATGAGAATGGTTAGAATTGGACTTTGACATTTTCAAATTTTTTACCAAAATCTATTATTTGTATTTACATCCCACATCAGTAAGGACATATTTAACTACCAGAAAAACACATTTTCCCATCTCAGGCATTAGTTTTCTTTTATTATTGGTCATTATTTCAAGATGTGGTCGCTGTAATTCCTCAACCCCGTTATGTACACTATGGAAGCTCTCTGAATATGATCATAAAATGTATTTCTAAAGAAAACAATATTTTTATATTGATCAGATGTCCCCCACACTAATTCAATAATTTTAAATTGAAAAATCACATAAAATCTCACATTTTTGCTATCTTAAAGCCTGAAATGTACCTATGCATGAAAGTACTCTTGTAATTTTTCATGAAAAATTTAGTTTAACTGAAGAATTGTAATCAAAATCAAT
>JAFBJQ010000894.1:71095-88223 GCA_016785345.1 Trinectes maculatus
TACTGGAACAGTGGCGCACAAAGACTCCGGAGAAGAGGGTGAATTAGTAAAGTGCATTAATAAGACACAGATATAATGATATGATGTAGATGGAAGGAGGGAAAGCAGAGGGTGAATTAGTAAAGTGCATGCATATACTTTATTCTTGTACAAGAAGGAGCGTTCACAAAGCAACTACACAGTGGAAGTTACAAAGGAAGACTCAAGATGAGTCTGTTGGCCTGCATTTTTCTACAATTCTGGACCTGGGCGCTTACTAAGATAGCTGACACACACATATACATCTCTCCAATTGGACGGGAACTCAGTGCATTAATAAGACACAGATATAATGATATAGAAGGAAGAGAAGGATAAGGTCTAAATGTCCCCCGACAGTCTAGGCCTATGGCAGCTTAACTAAGAGCTGATCAAAGATGGACCTCGACCAGCCCTAACTATAAGCTTTGTCAAAGAGGAACGTTTTAAGTCTGCTCTTAAATACTGAGAGGGTGTCCGCCTCCTTGATTGAAGCTGGGAGATGATTCCACAGCAGAGGAGCCTGATAGCTGAAGGCTCTGGCTCCTAGTCTGCTCCTATGGATTTTTGGAATTGTGAGTAAACCTGCGTTCTGAGAGCGGAGTGCTCTAGTAGGATGATATGGGATTATTAAATTTTGTAGGCATGTTGGTGTCATACCATTTAGAGCTTTGTATGTGAGTAGAATGATTTTGAATTCAATTCTAAATTTCACAGGGAGCCAGTGCAGTGAAGCTAATATGGGGGAGATATGTTCTCTTCTCTTGGTTCTGGTCAATACACGTGCGGCAGCATTTTGAACAAGCTGCAGGCTCTTTAAGGACTGACTGCTGCAGCCTGATAGTAATGAGTTACAGTAGTCAAGCTTGGACGTGACAAAGGCGTAGATTAATTTTTCGGCATCTTTAAGAGACAGGATATGTCTGATTTTTGCGATATTGCGTAGGTGAAAAAAGGCAGTTCTCAAAGTCTGTTTTATGTGAGAATCGAGTGATAAATCAGAATCAAATATAACTCCCAGATTCCTGGCAGTTTCACTGGGAGCAAGGACAATGCCATCTAGACTGGCTATATCATTAGATAATGATTCTCTAAGGTGTCTAGGACCAAGTACTAAAATTTCAGTTTTGTCTGAATTTAATAATAGAAACTTTGGTTCATCCAGGTTTTAATGTCTTTGAGACATGCTTGGAGTCTAAGTAGTTGATTAGTTTCATGTGGTTTCATTGAAATATACAACTGAGTGTCATCTGCATAAAAATGGAAATTTAAAGAGTGTTTTCTAATGATGTTTCCTAGTGGCAACATGTATAACATAAATAACATTGGGCCAAGCACAGAGCCTTGAGGAACTCCATAGCTGACTTGTACGTATTGTGACAACTTATCATTAATTTGTACAAATTGATGTCTATTTAAGGCATACCAATTTAATTATACAAGAAGAAGAAGATACCAATTTAAGGCAATTCCTGTTATGCCAATTAAGTGTTTGAGCCTATGAAGAAGGATGTGGTGGTCAACAGTATCAGAAGCTGCACTAAGATCTAAGAGAACCAGAACAGAGATAAATCCTTTATCTGAAGCCATGAGTAGGTCGTTTGAGACTTTTGCCAAAGCTGTCTCAGTGCTATGATGAACTCTGAACCCTGACTGAAAGTCCTCATATAGACTATTGGTGTGAAGAAAATCATTTAACTGATTGGCGACAACCCTCTCAAGGATCTTTGAGAGAAATGGAAGGTTGGATATTGGCCTGTAGTTATTTAAAACTTCTGGGTCAAGACTTGGTTTCTTGAGGAGAGGTTTAATTACAGCTACTTTAAAAAAAATGTGGTACATAGCCAGATGACAGTGACAGATTGATTATATCTAGTAAATGACTGTCCAATAGAGGATTTCTTTAAAGAGTTTTGTTGGGATGGGGTCTAGAATACAGGTTGTTGCTTTAGATGAAGAAATTATTGTTTTTACCTGACTATGGTCAGTTTGGGTGACGTAGTCTATGTGTGCTGAGCCTGCTATTTCTGTTTGTACGGATATGTCACTATTTAGTATAGTTTGGGAGTGGTGTATTTTCTCCCTAATAGTTATAGATGACAGTGACAGATTGATTATATCTAGTAAATGACTGTCCAATAGAGGTAGAATTTCTTTAAAGAGTTTTGTTGAGATGGGGTCTAGAATACAGGTTGTTGCTTTAGATGAGGAAATTATTGTTTTTAGCTGACTATGGTCAATTTGGGTAAAGCAGTCTATGTGTGATGCGCTTGCTATAAATAAATCCTGTTCTTTGAACCACACATCCCAGTATCAGCAGCTCTCTTGGGATCCTCCATAACTCATGACTTACCATTGTGGGTGACTCCTTGTGAGAACCTGTCTCCCACCTCCCACCCAGAGTCCACCTCTTCTCTGTCGGCTGCAGCCTGTCCACCGTTCTCTCCAGCCATGTGTGTCAGTAAGTGTCCATCGTGTCTGTCAGACCCCAGAAACATACCTCAACCTGTCTCCCACTCTCTGAGGCTGCTTTTGTGTCTGGTTTCCTTGAGCATTTCCATGTTTTTGAAGGAGACATGCAGCTAACACATATGAGTGGATCTACGTTCTCCCTCTTTGGCTGAGTGTCAGATGTAATATGAGGTTATGGGATATTATGTCTGTGTTTATGAAATGATTGTTCACACAGTCTAGACTCCTGTCAAAAACAGTACATTCACATTCACACTGCCACATTCAGGGTGAAGGACAAATGATACTGAGGCAACTTTCTGAAGCGCCCCAATCATAATAATTCTGTGCAATTAACCTCATGTGTTTTTACTGTCTGTTTTTATTTGCCTCCCCCCACCCACCCCCACGCACACACACACAAAACATGACATATCCATAAAACACTTGACCAAAAGTGTTTTCAAACCATCCCAGGGCTGAGACAGACAAACAAACATTAACCATACAACAAAGAAATAAGAAACTAGGGGTGAAACAAAGAACAAAATATTGTGTTTTTCTACTAAATACCATTTGCTTCCTCACAGTGACTCACTGTGATCAATGCTAAATAAGGAACACAGGACAGGTCAACAAGAAGAGTAAGTACAGTCCGACATTTTGGAGGGCTCGGTCTTAAGAGAGACGCTGAACTCAGAAGAAACGTTTAGAACATTGTTGAGGCAGTTGCTCTCAGCGTGTTCTTTAGTTTGCAGAAAAATCTCTGAAAAGCAAATTATTCCTCAGTGCAGGTTTATTGAAGTCTCAAAAGCTTGTACAAGGACCTTTTCTGTTTGGACAATCACCTAGCGAACTCAGTAATCAACCGCCCAATAAAGGATCCAGAAAAATCACTGTTTAAATGTTTTATACTCATCTAGACAAAGGGCTCTAATCTGATTGGTCTAAAGTTGGAGAGGAGCCGTGGTTTAAACTCAGCTCTCTCATCGTTGGTCAAGCAGCTGGTCCCAGCCCCTTCGGCGCGTTTCTTCTTCCAACCAAATTAGAGTATGTCTTCAATGAGGGCGTTGTCCTTTGGCCTTTTTTACATATTAATATATGGCTATCATTTTTAATATCTTTTACAACTTATATAGTTTCCATTATACTATAAAGTTTATATTTTAATATTTTAAACAAACTGAAATTAAAACTACAATTAAACCAGCTACACCAATGGTAATTTTATAATTGGTAAATGCCATCTACTTCTACAACTATGGTGATCCTATATAAGTATATGTATTCACTTAATAAAAATATAAAAAATATAGTTCATTGTATATCATTGTATAACCACGTCTGCAACTTCACCTATAACTCTGATTATGTACACCTTTATTTAAGTATGTTTTGTAAATGTATGTGTATAGTTATCTGAATTTTCAATTTAAATTCCTTCTTGTTGTTAACATCCTGAAGCACAAACAACAGCATCTACTCAACCATTTGTCTCACAGCAGGACTTCATTTCATCCTGTGATGAAGACAAACATCCTCTGCTAAACCTGTTGCTTTCACATACTGTCTTTCATCATGTGGCTAACACATATCTGCTATTTTGCTTCAAAGAAGGAATTTGTCACCTGTGTCGGCTTAGTTTATTTTTCATTGAACCCCATTTAACCACATCAGTGATTTCAGTGCTTAATGCAGACCATGGTTTTACAATGCAACATGACTAACAACAATGTTTAATATTTGAATACTGCAAAAAATACTACATATTTGAACTACATATTAAACCTACTCTACTACCCACTTTCAAACCCAAAATACAAAATCTTTAAAAAATAAAATCCTAACAACATATATTTCTTTTAAATGTTCTTGAAGACAGGGAGCTCCAGCTCTGATGGTAGTTAGCAGAGCACACTACCAGCATGGCAGGTCAGAGTCAGCCCTGAGTAAAAGCCTTCTTTTAAAATTTTACAAAAACCACGCTAACCAGAAACACCTCACTATTTTTATGGTTTGAGTTTTACTATTTGTATGTTTTGTCACAAGGCACATAGTACTTGTCGTGTACTGGAAGCAGCAAATTTGGTAGTCAGTGAAGATGATTCATTATTTACTTTACTTTGGATTAAAACATATCAGATCACCTGAAGCTTTCTGTGCACAATTTGATCAGTTAACAATGACTAGTAGGTGTCAGCTGCCTAACATCCAGCTAGTAGTGTGCTTTATTAACCTTAACTATGCTCACATTTTTCCTGTGAGACCATTTTTGGTAGACTCTGCTGCTGCAGGCCAGTTTGTATGACAGAGACTAGTGACTCACATTGGGCTCTTTCTAATTCAGCTAGTATGTGGACAAACTGCTAGGAAAAGGCACAAGGACTCGAGTAACAGGAAATTGTAATTGCCTGATCCAGAGTTCAGGGTGTTGGTGGTCGATTTGTGGTGATGGGCTGAAGTTGGATCAGAGATTTAATGACAGTCAACAGGCTGGAACATCAATATTTAATCACCACAGTGCCTTCAACCTGCTGTCAAATATCTACCAAATGTTAATATTTACCAAAATTTTATTTGGATGTAGCAGAGATACAAACAGAGAGCGGATGTTGATATCTGGCAGGTGCTCATATTGGTGGCAACACACCAATGGGGGGAACAGTTTATTTCCTGCATAGTTGTATGCAGTCATCTAAGCTATGCTTGCAAATACAGATCAGCAACTCAGATTTTCAAAACCAGATTTGAAGATTCCGTCTAAAAATGAATATCTTGGTGATAATATAGATTGTTTTCAGTAAAATATTTCTTCTTGATTTCATACAATTGCTGCATTCAGTTGTATGTGTACAGCATGAGTCACTTTATGGCTGTCTGACCACATGACTTGTAAAATGGTTCATCTCATTTCTTAAACTGACAGGTGTCATGATGTCGGTTTTCTGCATTTCCTGTTTTATTTTGATAGGTCAGTCTTTTTGTTGTTAGGTTGCTTTACTTCCATTTCCCTTGATTACCTGATGGATTTCACCTGTGTTTTAGTTTTCCAGCCTCCCTTAGTATATATACCCGGTGTTTGCCTTTGTTCTTTGCCAGTTCGTCTCACTCTCAGAGTATTCGTTCCCGCATTATTTTTCTAATGTGTTTTTGTGCTTATACTGTGTATTGGACCTTGGATTTGGATTTTGGATTTCGAGACTGCTTGCTGATTTTGTACTGTTGCCTTTCCTGACTGCCTTCTTGTGTACCTAACCTTTTTCTGGAAGTAAAGACCCTGATTTTGCTCTCAGTCTGTGAGTCGTGCTTTTGAGTCCCTGGCTGTCAGCTTCACACAGGCCTGCACTGTGCTCAACTGGTGGACACACATATGCACACGCACGCACACACACAGGCACGTATACACATTTACTGCAACATCTGCTCAAACACTTCAAACACTCACCCGTCATGGTGGTAAGTAAAAATCAAGAGAAGTTTTTGATTTGAGAGAAATATTACTTGAGAGGGAACGAAAAAACATCCAGATGCTTTTAATAAAGAACAAAAGGAAGATAGATTAAGAAAAGTAAAGAAAGCGCCAAAGGGTAATTAGAGCTATACGCCACAAATATGAAAAGAGTATGTACTGTATATAGATGTTTCGTGTTGAACTGTTTGTTTTTTTTCACAGTCAAAAGAGAGGGTTGAGGAGCTGAGGAACATGGTCTCATTAGTTAATAAAAATGATCTATTTGTGGCACTACCTTGTGATTTCCCTGTTTTTTAACTTACTAACCTCTGCAGTTCAGCTTGTTCAGCCAGAACAAATCCCCTGACAGGGAGGGGAGGGGGTAGTGGGGGGTGGCAGGAGATGAGAGAGGAGAGAGGGTAGATCATTCTCATGCTGCCTTCAGTTCTGGGAGATTGTATTGTAAGAGTTTGGCCTGTTCTGTTTCATGTTATGCTGCCTCTAATTATTCTCATCCCTTTGATTTTGTTTTCAAAAATATTTTGGGAGACTCAGTGAAAAACTAGGCATCTAGTTGTAGCTCATTTGTGAAAACCCGCTTCGTGCAAGATTTGTTGCCACCTCCAAATTTAGTCTGTCTTTAATATGGACTGCTCTTCAGTTCAAAAAAAGACTCTACGTTAATGTCAAAATCATGTTGTGGTTAATATCATTTTTGGATTTGTGAGTGTCTTTTTCCTGTTTTCATCTTTATGATCCTTTGTTGTGAAATATTTATCACATTCTTCTTTGACAATGTATTCCTATGTGTGCCCCTCCTTGCACTTGGGTCTGGTTGTGTGTCAAGTTTTCAGTCTTGCTCTTACAAACCATAACAACCTTTACAAAACTTATCAGAGAATAAATAACCTTGCCACAAATTTGTTCTATCATGTCTGGTAAAGTATTTGAAATATTGTGATATAAAAAATATAACAACTTGATGATCTTATAGATACATTCCCTAATAAACTTTTGGGTTATGAAAATGTTTGTTTCCTGGTGATAATTCATTCTCTTAATCTCTGTGTCTGTTTTCGTAGATGTGATTCAAACACAGGTACAAACACAAGTAGTGCATTGGCTTTTAAACCATGAAATATATCACAGTTGGTACTCTGGTGACTTTCCTGCTGCGGGTTGGTGTACGGAACATGTTTGTGTGCATAACAAGTCAACATGTTTTAAATGAACTACAGAGGAAATGCAAGATTTTTAAAGCAGGTTGTGGCATGCCAAGAAGAAACACAAAAGTATAGTAAACACAAACCCAAAAGATTAAACTGGAAATCAACAAAAGACACAGCTCACTCTCCCTACCAAGCTCCAGCAGCACAGACACAAACAGTAAACTACAAACAGGCATTATTAATACAGAACATTATGCTCATTATTATAAAAAAAACATTCACAAGCATTCAAACAGTGCATTTATAAGAGACAGATGGCCAACAGTTCTTTGCTGGTGCTGTTTCAGAACACATATGGAGTTCAGCTTCTCTTTAGAGCAGCAGAGGCACTGGTTCTGTCTCTTACTGTGTCCACGGGGTGTAGACTGTAGCTGACTGGTTTGAAACTCTTACATACCTCATGGGGCCTCAAATCAAATCAAATCAAATCAAATCATTAATATAGCCTAGATTCAGAAATCACTATTTGTCTCATAGACACATAGATACATGAGTACACAGTACAGTAAATAGGTTCATGAAAGTCTTGATTCCCATTGGATACAGCTTGATATCTGTGTTATGACCATTTGTTGAAGACTTTGGACGACTGGACTACAGCTATACCAGCATTTCCTAAGCAGCTCTGTTTTCCCACATCCATGCCATTGTGTTTTCAATTTAAAACACACAGCGCCCTGCACCCTACATTCCTTGCTTATTCCCTGGGACCAGTTGCAGCAGAGAGCCACATAAGGCTTTCTCCAGACTTGGCCGCCGAAAGGGAGCAAACTGCAAAACTCCGGATTCCTTCATTATCTCCCTAAGCCCAGGCCACAGTCTGCTAACTTGCCGGAAGAGCACACAGACTGTTGTTTTTGTTTTGGAGCCAACACGGATCCCTGATCAAAGACGGCACGAGGACGAACGAGCCGAACCAGGTACCTGCGCCTCATCTGTGATCGTCCCAGCTGCCCCAAGGGAACATCACACTGCTGCCACCAGGAAAGCGAGCGACACCGCTGCAGAGCGAGTTAACAGACTGCCAGGCACCCAGTCACAGACGCTGTGTACACTCAGAGCGGATCTTCTATTCCATGTCCCAAACTCCGACAGAGCAGCAACGTGAAGTAGGAGGCTTGTGTCTGGGCAGAGACTAGAATTGTGTTGTGTATGATTCTTGTGATATATTACTGTTGTGTATTTTGACTGACACTATGTTACAGTCGTATTGTCTTCTTTCTTTTCTTTCCTATCTCTCCTCTCTCTCACTCACACACCACATCTGCAAGCCCACATCACTGATAACAGAGCTGACACAGGAAGTGAATTGTATGTTGTAAGGAGGGGGGGCTCCATGATACACGACACCCAAAGGGTTTGAACCCTTTGTTCATCACACTGCCATCTTTCGGCCAGCCGCAGTCTTAACTTTGGCGATGACGACACCATGTCACTCCGCCTCTATTTTAGCTCTCAGGGACCTCACACATGTGGCTTCGACGCCAATCTTGATCGCTCTCGCTAGCTCACACACACACACACACACACACACACACACACACACATACAAACATGTGTATAGCCACTGTTGGTACCTATGTGTTTGCCTGTTAGTAGTTAATGAATGTCTAGTTATAGTTTTGAACTGTGATGGCTGATTAATACAGAGTATTATTACCTCAAGTAATTCTTACTGTATGTTAATAAATTCTATTATAGTTCACTTTGTCGCTGTTTGTAATTATTGTGTGTTTATTTGAATACTGGAATACTTGCTCGATTACCACAGTCAGTGCTCGATTTTACATCTTCTATTCAAATTTGAGACAATAATAGTAAATTCAAATTGACTATTGGTCCCTGGTGACAGGGTGGTGCCCCGAGGTTACTATTTATAGTACACATTGTTAGATATTAATGATTATCTCTGATAATCATTAATATTATTTAGCTAATAACCAAATTGACCCTCCATGGTTCAACATAGTTGGTACACACGTGAGGTTATGTTTAATACATGTTGTGGCCTTCCCCAACAGTACAGATGGTTAAAGATGTCATTCTGAAACAAAGCGGCATGTGACTGATACAGTATGACAGTCATAAACATTATAAAGGAGAATTTATTTAGAATATAGTAAGTGATGTTACACTGTGGAATACTGGACAGAAAGCTAGATGCTACAAGATGACTTAGAATTTTCCAAAAATCTGTTGCTGCTGTAGTAATGAAAAAATACAAAATTTGACTTTGCAGCCGGACTTGCTTGTCCCCTAGCATGTGGACCAAGTCTCATTCCAAGTCTCAGAAGTTTGTTTAGAGTGTAAGGTGTTACATTCACGTGTTGGCCATGGTATTACTAACTATAAATGTGTGTCATCGTGTAAATGAGTTGGATGAATTTCTCTCCAATGGATGTACCGTATTTTCCGGACTATAAGTCGCAGTTTTTTTCATAGTTTCGCCGGGGGTGTGACTTATACTCCAGTGCGACTTATGTGTGAAATTATTAACACATTATTATATCCTGTCACATGTTATTTTCACACTAAACCGCAAGAAGGCGCTCTAGGCCTGTGTTGATAATTGAATTGATAAAACATTGGCGACGTAGAAGAGGAAGCGCCGCATCTTCTACCTCCTGAGTTAGCGGAGTTGTTTGAAAGTTGCACCGAGGATGACGATTTCATTGGATTTAGTGATTTGGAGTGACACGGATGGTTTGGTAAACTTGTTAACATGTTATTTATGCTATAGTTATCTGAATAACTCTTAATATCTTATGTTAACATACTGTTCTCAGTTCGTTGTTTATGTGTCATGTAACGTTAGCATACCGTACAATTATTCAGCCTGTTGTTGCCTCTATTCTATTTTTATTTTAAATTGCCTTTCAAGATGACATGTCTGTTCGTGGTGTTGGATTTTATCAAATAAACGTCCCCCCAAAATGCGACTTCTACTCCAGTGCGACTTATATATGTATTTTCCTTCTTTATTATGCATTTTATGGCTGGTGCGATTTGTACTCCGGAGCGACTTATAATCCGGAAAATACGGTAATTTAATTTGTAAAGAATTACATGAAACGGTTACTACTCAGGGATAATGGGATAAATGGCTCAATAGAGAAATATCTCTGTGTCAGCTTGGCTATAATGCTGAAGAGGAACCTGTGGTTGTTCTTATAGGAGGTTCTGGCATTAGAAAGGGCTTTCTGATAGCCTAGAAGTCTATCTTTCCAAACTCTAGGAATGTTTTCTGATTTGGAGGAACATTCACTGTCAAGTCTGTAAAAATGAATACCAGCTTGTATAAGACCATCCTTATCTCTCCAATATACTGTATGTAGCAGGCCAGGATTAATCTGATGTGATCAAACAGCTGAGGAGCTGAAGAGGAACATCTGGCCTCTGTGTGTCTGGGGAGGGGGGGGGGCGGGGGTTAGGCATGCGTTATACATGTAGTATTTGTTTGTTTGTGTGTCTGCCTGTGAATGTGTGTACAGACGGCGAGCATATGCTCTTGCAGGAGTCACATGACCCCCCAGAAGCCAGGAATGTGCTTACATGCCCTGCGCTGCACATACCATTAACTCATACACTAACACACGCACATGCGCGCACACACTGCAAAATAATGCATTTACAACACAAAAAGCAATTCAAATCATACTTGTGAATCTTACAAGCAGTGTCAGCAAAATGCTTAAATGATAATTTTACAATTTATTACAAAAAGCTGAGAAGAAACATGTGTTGATATAATTTTCTGTTCTTCCGGGATTTCCCCCTCTACTTCATTCCTTATCTGCTATTTCCTGGCACAGATGCAGGAAATACAAACGTCAGCAACACAGTGTGAAGCACTGTTGGGAAACAGCTGTTTTGTAGGGCAGGGCCTTTTGGACATAGACAGTGAAGAGGAATTGATAGAAATTGCTAAGAGAGGGCATAATAATCTCAACAGTTTTCTCCCTTCCTGAGAGGAGTGGTGATACTGGCAACTAGGAGCCTCTTGCAGTCAAGCTGACTATAATGACATAACTATTGTGTTATGTCATTGTTTTAGGTTAAACTGCAGTAGTAGAAGTGAAGTTTTAAGGCTACATTTAACACAGGAAGCATTCTACTGCTATAGACTCTTGAAATATTCTAAGGCTTAGGGAATATATACTGATCAGGAATAACTCAGAGATGCTGTATCTATTTTTTAATTAAAACTTACATCTACAATTGAAAGTTGACTAGTTAGATCCTTGAATTGGTTGTTTTTACATAATGAAATGGCCAATTTAAAACTATGTATTAGTTGTTCATTTATTACTTAGTAAGTTAACTGTTTTTACACCATAAATCCGCCATTGCCATTTTCATCTCACATACCCCCACGTATCACCTGTGGTACAAGTACCACACTTTGGGCATTTTGCAAGTTGATTTGGCTGATGCTGGTTTCATCTGGCTCCAGTGATAACCACATAAGGAGGCATGTATGGGGTTAATAAAATGATCCAAGCATAGAACCTGGAACGTTATAACTGATTGCAGGCCATAATTTACAATTAACCACACTAACCTCTTGAGGTTTCCACTGGTAGTGGGGATTAAGGAGATATTACTCAGACTAACAGCTTTGACCCAAATATTTCTTTAAATAATTTTTCAACTTTGGTGAAGCTAAACTTGTAGTATCAAAAGTGCCTGCCTTGCATCAGTGGCAGTGGTCATATGAAAATACAATTGCTAGTTTGCTTTTGGTCGGTCCAACGAAGTCCACTTGTCCCATCCCACTTCTGACACCAAATTGTGCTGGAGGCTTGAGCACAAGCTTCTATGGTGAGAAGCTTCTACTAAAGATACTTTGCTGTCTTTATTGTTTCTTTATTATCAAGTATCTTGATCAAGAGGCAGTCAGTCACACAGAATACAAAGTACTGCCGTGAGCAGTCACACACTCAGTTATATAGGAGAGATGAATACACTGGAATGCATGTGAATGGAGCACAACAGAGTACCTGACGTACAGAAATTATCACCTTGTGTTCAGTCCGTCTCCAGCTTCCCGGAGGCCCCCAGATCTATGAGACACACGGGAACGTTCCTCCATTTACTCAGTGTACAATAAACATGGCATCTACAGAGGTCACAAGGTTCCCATTCTGCTGTCTTTAGAAAGAGTAACTTAAGTGGCATAGGTTACATTTTAATGTAGCATACATGTGTTGGGATACATGTCATAAATATGGACTAGGTTATAGTTTATATACAGTAGAAGCTACTGGTTACATGGGGTGGATGCTCTCAAGGAGATAAATTATTTCACATTCATCAAAGGTCTGACGAAAAAAATGGAAATTTCTTACAATGTCCATGTTTTTTATATCGTGAAGCATTTAAGTAATTTGCTGTGCAACAAAGCTTCAGGTCATGTGTTGCATTCATCCTTGCCGAGACCTGACAGGTGTACAGCCAGAGGAGGGACACATGTTTGCCTGCTATTTTATGTTCTAACAGAAAATGTGCATTGCTGTTTTTTCTCAGTTCTATATTCTCATGAATTGTCTTTTGGGCCTGTGTGTCACTGGCAATTTACAACTAATACTTCAATTTTATTATTAAAGAACCATATGAATTCGAGGGCAATAGAAATACATGTGTTATGGCCCTGTGTTTTTCTGCCTTGTTTTGTGCTTGGTTTCAGGATTTGGTTTTGTTGTTGGTTTTTTTCCCCTTTCTGGGCCCTGTTTCAGGAAGCAGGTTTAGTGAAAACTCAGAGTTAGTTGACTCAGAGTCAGAGGAAACACTGGGTTTTTGGTTTCACGAAGCCGGTTCAGCTGGACTCTGAGTCAGTTACCGTGGCAACATACTCTGTAAACCTAACCTGCTCGCTGGCAGGTTTTATCCAACTAACCCTGAGTTTGTCCTCTTTATCTGAGCCTGTGTGTAGACAGAAAGGCGTGGCAGACATGACGTGTCCTTTTTTGGAAGACCCGATTGATATCGAAGCACAAATACTGTGCTGGAATCTCCGTTGTGAGAAAATCACCAGACTCCGATTAGATGATTTATCATTTCAACATAAATATTTATATGAACGCTGCCGTTTTCAGCACCGTCAATCATTTATCTCAGCAGCATTCTCAGCCCTCACATCAGCACATGCTTTGTATCGCACTTAGTCTTTTTGCAAATGGCAACACAAACTGACGCACAAACATTGATTAGAGTTGAAACGTATCAGCTTCGTTGCTGCGACGCAGCGCAAACGCAACGCACGCGCATCTGGTGGGGGGTCGGGGTTACGGGGGGGTGGGGGGGTCAAAGAGGGAGATGCAGCTTTAAGCAGCTGCATCAGCAGAATTAAACCAAGATTCATAACCTTTCAATCAGACTATTCATTAGTCTGTGCAGCGATGCACTCACATCCTTTAAATCAAAACCGATTTTCCGATTCAAATAGACAAGATCAAACAGTGACAGTGTTAAACAGTGACAATAGTAAATAGTGACAGTGTGAAATAGTGACAGTGTGAAATAGTGACAGTGTTAAATAGTGACAGTGTTGGGACAGCTGAAACACTGACATGCTGAATGCAGCCACTCACTGCTGTTCAGGACAGACTAAACAAACACAGCCTACCTGTTTGTACTATATTTTTATATTTCATCTTCTGTTGCTGCTAAGAACCTTTTGTACCTGTTGGACAGCACCTGTGTTCACAAACACACAAATAGAATATAAATGTTGAATATGTGAAACACTCGCGATATTTTTTTTTATTAATTCAATCTTCTGCCATACCACCTCACGATCCTTTACAGCAGCTGAGCAGCGACTGTGCTGCTAGGTGTTCGTATTCGGTGTAGCAATGCATAAGAACGTCCAACTCCACCCGGAAGAAATAGGACGTGCGGGGTTTGTTTTCACGTGTTGTCATGGTGAATCACGTTATCTTTGTACCATTCATGAGGGCTTTTTACCTTCGCATGTGCGAGCTTAACTCAGAGTCAAAGCAACTCCGAGTTGATTGACCTAACTCTTATCCCCTGTTCTGAAACCGAAAACTCAGAGTTGGACAGCTCAGAGTTGGTCAACCCTGAGTTTAGATTTTAACTCAGAGTTTGTTAACCCTCCTTTCTGAAACAGGGCCCTGGTATCTTCCTGCAGGGCGTGTGTGTGGCTGGAGGCGGAGCCGGTCTCTCCTGGGAGCCGCTGATGAGACACACCTGTACTCAATTTGGAGATCAGCCTCCATTTTAAGCAGCTTGCGGACTTCACTTCAGCGCTGGATTATTCCGTTCCCAACGGTATTGCCTTACCTTCTTCAGAGCCACGTTACATTTTATGCTTGGTCCTTATGGTCTTTTGTTTTCTCTTACAGGCTCCTGTCTCGTCAGCTGCTACCTCGACCAGCCCTGCCTCCTTGGTTTTTTGCCACAGTGCCTTTTTGTCTTTTGCTCGCTCTACCCTCCGGTAGAGTTGTTTTTTGTTATTTGGACTAAAAGAATTAAATATTTTTGTTACGCTTTAAGTCCTGTCTGTATCTTTTGGGATCCAGCCCTGCCTTACTCTGACAACATGCACATGCCATCGTGGGATTACTGAAGGATATGAGAGGCATTGTTCCTCGACTTATCCGAACCAGTAGCACAGGCTACTCCTTTCTCTCTGCATCTATCTTAGTTTGCTGAGTCTTAGAGGTGCACGATATATATCGTTTATGATAGTATCGTCATTGTGTTTTTGACGACATGCAATTTTACATTGTTGAGTAATTATACTATCTGGAAAAGAAAACAAACGAAAGGCGCATAAAAGGTAAATGAGAGGTGCATAAAAGTTTTCATTCGTCAAATTCATAACAGATTAATCATAGATAGTCCTCATGTTGTCACGAATGGAGGAAACACAGGAATCGCCTCTGTGTGTGCGTGTGTGTGTGCGCGCGCATGTGTGCGCGCGTGTGTTTGTATGAGGGGCCATTAAGGCCATATTCCATTCTGTCTCTCACACACACACCACTATAACCTCTTACATAAACAACTACACTCTTTCACACACACTATCATTCTCTCTTACATACACTACTACACTCTCTCTCACACACGCACACTATCATACTCTCACATACGCCATCATAACCTCTTACATACACTATCATACTCTCTCACATACACTATCATACTCTCTCACATACACAATCATACTCTCTCACATACACTATCATAACCTCTTACATACACTACTATACTCTATATATGCATGGGTGTATAAGAGAGAAGATAGATAGGTAGATAGATAGATAGATAGATAGATAGATAGATAGATAGATAGATAGATAGATAGATAGATAGATAGATAGACTTTATTGATCCCAAATTGGGAAATTACAGTGCAGCAACAGCAGGGCATGGAACCAATCTTACAAGCAATATAAAAACATAAAATAAAATAAAAATTAAAAATAAAAAGTTATTAACAATATCAGAATATAAGAAAAACAATATAAAGAAGTATATACAACAAATAATTAGGATGGTGATAAATAACCAATAGTGCAAATACCAGTCAGGTGCAATGGACTGAAGATGCTAATTAACAGTAAGGTGCTTTGATGAAGATGATAATAAAACAGTAAGGTGCAGTGAAATGAGATGATAATAATAAACATAATAAAACAGTAAGATGCAGTGATATTTGATGATAATAATAACATAATAAAACAGTAAGATGCAGTGAAATTAGATGATAATAATAACATAATAAAACAGTAAGATGCAGTGAAATTAGATGATAATAATAACATAATAAAACAGTAAGATGCAGTGAATGAGATGATGATAAATAACATAATAAAACAGTAAGATGCAGTGAATGAGATGATGATAATAAACATAATAAACAGTAAGGTGCAGGTAAATGAATGCATGATATGTAATACAGCAGAGTTTACACATCAGGGTGAGGTCTTATGTTATATGTGTGTATGTGTGATATTATACATGTGTGTATGAGAGCGAGTAGTAGTGTGTGTGTGAGAGTTTGATTGAAACGGAAGGAAAACTGAATTCTCAGTTTCTGATTGGCTGAAACTATTGCGGAAGTATGGGGCAATTTATCGCAGATGGTGAGAAGCGCAAATGGCTGATACGGAGATAGTTAACGATGCCATCGGCATCTTAAATAACATTTTACATGCCCCAGCTGTTGTGACGTCATTGTCAGAAATGCTGACTCAAAGACAACAGCCATCAACCGCTAACGTGATCGTTGATGAGGAAATGCGGCGACTCTTCAGAGGTTCACAGAGGACTAGCGGAAGCTCCACTTCATACGAGGCGAGCGCTAGCAACAGATTGCAACCAAAGCCACTCCGCTATCAAGCACAGTGGTGTTTTCGTGGATGGGCTTCAAAGTCAAGGAAGAGGTGACTTCAAGAAGATGAAATAATTTTTCTTCATCCACTCATCATTTTAACTCAAGTGACACGCATGTCACGTTCTAGCGAAAAAATAGTAATGTTAATAACAATAACAGTGAGATTTACCCAAATTAGGTAATAGTTTTGTTTATTACATAAACAGGTGCAATATCAAAACCATGTATTTTATCAAACTAATTTAGTGAAAATGTTTGATTCAAACCAAAATAATCTAACTACAGAGAGGACACTGCAACAACGCAAAGCGTACTCTAACATCAAGAAGATCTTAAAGAGAGAAGGCATCCGCTTTCAGACACCCCTCAACAAGATGCGCGTCCACTGGTCTAGCGGGGTGAAAACCTACGGCAGCGCAGAGGAGGTAACCAGAGTTCTGCAGGAGAGAGGATACGACGTTGACAACGTGAGGACCAACACCGGAGGAACTACAAGTGTTGAGAAGCTCCAGTCGACCGGAACCGCGACGTGGAAACGCACCGGAGAGGCCAGCGGACGCGCGCATTAAAGACTGCATGATTTTCATCTGAGCGGAAACAATACTGGATGAGTAT
>JAFBJQ010000895.1:0-20616 GCA_016785345.1 Trinectes maculatus
ACGAAAAAAACGTAAGGGGTTAGTATGTCGAAAATGTCCAAAAACGGCCAGAATGGTAGGAAGTAGTGTGTAATCACTCCTGAGAATGATATTTTGGTAAATAATGGCCAGAAAACCTCATTTTCTCATGGGTCAAAAATCGAAAAAAAACGTAAGGGGTTAGTATGTCGAAAATGTCCAAAAATGGCCGAAAATTTAAAATGGAAATAACGTGCCAGAATGGCAGGAAATAGCGTGAAATCACCCCTCAGAATGATATTTTGGTAATTAATGGCCAGAAAACCTCATTTTCTCATGGGCCAAAAATCCGAAAAAAACGTAAGGGGTTAGTATGTCGAAAATGTCCAAAAACAACCAAAAATTTAAAATGGAAATAACGCGCCAGAATGGCAGGAAATAGTGTGAAATCACTCCTCAGAATGATATTTTGGTAATTAATGGCCAGAAAACCTCATTTTCTCATGGGTCAAAAATCCGAAAAAAACATAAGGGGTTAGTATGTCGAAAATGTCCAAAAACGGCCAAAAATTTAAAAAGGGAAATAACGCGCTAAAATTCCATAAAATAGCGTGAAATCACCCACCAAGAACTCCTTATGTATATAAATGCATACATAAGTAGAGTAAGTGAGTGAGCATGCACATACACATGTATGTGCATATGCACTTACACATGTATGTGCATATGCACTTACATTTGTACACACATAAATTTTGTTTTCATCACTAGTAGATTTCATGCTGCATTGAAATCTACAAATCCCTGCAAAGTGTTTCACTTCTTGCTCGTATAAAATAAGTGGAACACCTTGAATGAGTGTCTATACTGTCAGTCTGCAGTGAAAGTGACCTAAAATGTTAACGCACTGTGTAACAGCCTCTGCTAACGCCTGTCCTTTTTTGTGTGTTTGTTACTATCAGGCTGTACTGACACTAAGTGCACTGCGACGCTTCTTAACTGGCAGCAATGCAAACATGTTCACGTGGCAACACCTGGAGCCTGACCACAGCAATGCTCGAGCTACACCATATCCTATCACCAACGGTGCTAGAATAGTAACAACCAACCCGTATCAAGCCCCACCCTTCACCGAAACCCTGGACCCCCAGAAACTCACACAGCAGAGACCAATGGCTCCAGCCTTCTAGACAAAACAGATAGACAGACTTTTACGACAAAGAAGTTTGAGATCTACATCACCGCACGGACAACTTCCTGCATCGCTCGTCAGTGGCTTTCCATCTTCTCCTGGGATTGGTGGGATTTGGGGGGGGTTACGTGATCTATATCCACCATGGCAACTGCTGGCTCAGCTTAGATTGTTGTAACTCTTTGTATCAGAAAATACCATCTTGTGTTCTTGCGCACACACTGACATGGCTGTCCTGGAAAAATGTACGCACACCTGGAAGGAAACACAGACACACACATATACACCTTGACTGCATGTCCATAGGGTGAAGACCAGATTTAAATCAATGTAGATCAGTGATGATGCTCCACCTACCTTACTTAAAGGATCTTCAGTGATGGAATAGCAGAAAAAAAGTTGTTTATCTGCTTCTGTTTGCCCTCAGTCAGTCACACCAATTATAAGCTGCACTGCAGATGTGTGGCCTCCCATTTGTTGGATTTGACACAAACAGGCACGTTGACCAATAGACAGACAGCAAACTAGTGAGGCCACTAGGATTTGCAGAAATTGGTACATTTTCTTGGCAGGGAACAGCTTAATGCATTCTGAAGCCTGTGGCGTTTCAGTGTGAAATATTCATGCGATTCAATATTTTATTGTGAGATGCAGAAGTGCTGTAATGAAACATGAAAAATAAAAGCTATCCACCAACACAACCACAACCAAGAGATGTGAGTCTGCCTTTGTTCACACCATCTTTAAATAATTTTCAAGTTGCTACTTGCAAAATACGTTTTTAGTATAACTGTGAATTAAGATGACGTTAGGCATATTAATCAACATCTGGTGGAGGACTATAATTAGGGTCCTTGAGTAATGGTGAATTGATTAGCAGCAGCGCGCAGCAGCAGCTGTGTGGTAGCTTTATTTTTAGATGAAGCAGCCCATGTAGAAGGAGCCCAGTGTTTCAATCTCTTTGCATAAAGGGAAAGGACGGATTTAAAAGCAAGGTGAAGGAGTCAAATTAAAGTCAGAACGGAAGTGGTTTTATTCCGGCACTGTCCAATCATCTTACTGCAGGTGAGCTCACTATATATCCTCCATCCTCCGAAAAAACATTGTATACATAATATTATAAACATCTGCATCATCCAGAGTCATCGTTATTATCATCATCATCATCATCATTCCATAACACTAACATCATAATCATCCATCAGCATCTACAGATAAATTGACATTCAAAAATGTAGTCACCTTTAGTTCTCAATATCACTGCTGTTGTGTTATCAAAATATATTGTCAGCCTTTTTCTACAAAGGTTCAACACACCATTATTTCACCTGAAAAAGCCCTTTCTTTACGTCTGCCAAGCAAACCCTTAACACAGAATCATTTTTACAAATGTCTGGTGGTAAGGGCCAGCTCTGGCTCCTAACAGCAGGGGGCATCCTAACCCTGCAGCCCTCTGATCACATGCATCACACCCACCTGCATCTGAACTACTTCCACCCTGAGAAAGACTAAGACGAGGAAAAGCAAAGTGAAGGAGTGCGAAACCTAAGATGTGTGAACAGTTGAATGTGTGGGATAAGGTACAGCGAGGTAGAGACTTAAGAGCCTAGGTCACACTACAGGAATTTAACTTAAAGGCCATAACAGGAAATTGATTTTCCGTACGGCCAGGGTTGGGTGCGTTCCGGCGTGGGCGGAAAATCTCAGAAAAATCAAAAGGATAATCTCAGTGTGATCAACCAAACATCTGGTGGCAGTTTCCTGAAGGTAAATAGAACAGAGGTCATGTTTAACAACTAAAAGCATCTCCTAAATATAATATAATAAATATAATATAATATTCTCACTTTGCTCAACTTTACACTATTTATTGTATAGTTTATTTGTTTTTGTATTTTACAAAATCTGCAAGAATCTATACAATTGTGCAGTTACATTTTCAGCTATTTTATATAAAAACCTTTACTTTTGTAACTTTATCATTTAAAAAAATCCCCTTCTCTATGTATTAACTGACAAAACACTGAGGATTAATTGATTCGTAAAATAATACTTTGTTGCTATTCCTTCCCACTTTATCTCTTTGTCTACACGTTAATGTGTAGATGAGCGGATTAGCTAGGATCAGAATCTGTATTACACCTTCTGGGTCCTGTATTCTGACCTAGGCTTGAGGTGAAAGGTTAGGGGTGAAAGCGATGGTGGAAGGAGAAGTGCAAGCAAGGGTCATGTTAGTGTTTGGGTAAATATAGCTGGAGAGAGACGTCTACGCCTGAACTAAGGCTAGGACTAGGACTTGTGTGCATCCTGTGCAAACGGCACAAACAGGGAAAACGTCTTTGAACATGTACACACACTGAGGGAGTTCGTCTCAAACAGACTGTGAGAATCCCGTGATTGGACGGTACCAGGTGAGGGACGAGGAATCCCGCCCCTCTCGTGTGCTCCTGCAGCACATTTGTCTCCTTCACCTCAGAGAATAACAAAGCAATGCCTCCACCCACCACTGGGTTTGCTCAGTCGTCCACAGAGCTCCCCTCCGCCTGATTAGGGGAGAGGGTTGTGGCATCAAATGACAGAGTCCGTCTTCTCAGGTCAACACCGCTGTCCATCAGCTGGGTTGCCATAGGGACCGGCTCCTCCCCCGGTGGCGGGCTCATCCTCTGCTTCCTGTTCCTGTCCGACACCGGGGACACTGATTGGCTAAGGCGGCTCCTGTGCTCCGCAGGGCTCGGAGTAAGGTGTCTGGTGTGTGTGTTTGAGTGAGTGTGAACAGAACTGTTTATACGGTTGACTTCCTCGTCGGCGTCGTCTAACTGGGGCGCAGGATCGGGGCCGTGGCCGGGGCCGGGGCCCTCCGCTCTGGAGCCACAGAGCGAAGCTGATCGGCTGAATTCACCACTGGAGACATTCATACTGGACAGGTTCTGCGGGCTGCTGGGCCTTTTCTCAACATCTGTTTCTGTCTGCGAGCCACAGATGGCCTGCTCAGGTACATGTTCCTGTCCAGTGGTTTCACTGTGGCTCCGGCTGTGGCTCCTACACGAGATGACCCTCTGGGCGTGCGTATATTTCAGTGTGTGAACACTGGACGATCGCTGGCGAGGTGGCGTGGAAGATCCGGCGGACACAGTGAGGTGAGGCTCTGCCAGGTCGTCCGCTGAGCCTGTCTGATCCAGAGAGTCACAGTGCACAGCCTCCTGCAGACACAACACATACACAACCACACATACACCACACATAAACCACACATAAACCACACATAAACACACAGTCTTTGTTATGTGTTGGGTGTATGGAAGAAAATGCATAATATTTGACAGAGCAACCGGAGAATAAAGTTGTCAGTGAATAAAGTAATGAGGGTAATAAGAGGGGATGTACTTGGATCAATGCAGAATAGCATCTTTTAATTATGTAACTTTATTAAACACAATCACGTCCTGGGCGTAAGTGTAATTCTGTAATCATTTACTATGTATGTATGTATTTACTGTGTATGTTTCTGGACACGACTAAAGCTTCAGAACCAAGTAAAGTGGATGTTTTCTCATATTTACCTTCAATCAAGCTCAGACTGATGAAGAAAGTGATCTCATAGATTATTAAAATAAAATAAACACTTGTTTTTAATGACTAATGCTATGTGTTCAAATACAGCTTCAGATTTTACAAATGTTGTTATTGTGGTTCTGGTCTTTAGCTTTTTTCCCCCTACACCAATCACACTGAAGACTGACTGTAACTCTTAATGTGATGTCACTGCCTTAATCTTTACAGATTGACTGGTCACTAGTGCATCCGGAGAAACAGCCGCATCAATCCAGCACTGAGTGAAGTCGGAAGTTAAGTGAAGTCTGCACTTAGACGCATTTAGACACAGTATGTCTAAGCAGACACAGGATGTTTGTTTTATTTTCTGCTGAATTTAAGTGTCTGTTTTCTGTCTTTTTTTACTATATACATACATATGCTGCATATGAGGGAAAGAAATGATAAGAATAACAAAATAAAATAAAAATAACGTTAAATAACGAGAATGACACACCTGTCTCCGTAACTGTCTGCAGTGGAAAGATGCTGGTCTCTTCGGAGCTGAACTGTCCGGCACGTAGGACGGACTCAACTTGTTTTTGTCCAAACTGTCCTCAGGACTGAGCCAATGAGACGGACGTCTGCCGGCACCGCGTGCGGGACTTAGTCTGAGCGACGGGTGTCTGTCTATACTGTGGCTGGCGAGGAGGCGGGGTCTGTCTGCGTTGTGCTCCTGACTCAGTCTGTATCCATCGATACTGTGAGCGGAGCTGAGTCTGTGTCTGTTTACCCGATGCGCCGGGCTGAACTTGTATCCGTCGATACTGTGAGCTGAGTTCAGTCTGTGTCTGTTTACTCTGTGAGCCGGGCTGAACTTGTATCCCTCCACGCTGTCAGACGCACTCAGTCTGTGCGTGGAGGGTCTGTCGATGCTCTGGGAGGCGTTGAGCCAGATCATCGGCCTTGAGCTGCGTCCAGAGCCCAGTGAGGCGTGACTAAAGGCAGGCAGAGCTCCTGGAACCTGCAGCAGAGATCCACCACCACTGGAGCCCAGAGATGACATGGAGCCTGCAGGAAATAACACAGAAAAACAACAATCACCTTTGATGGCTTTTTATGTCGACACGCATACTTACTGATTTTCTTCTGTAACTCTCAGTGTGATTACACAAATACGTTATATAGGAATAAACATGAAATTATTTTTACAAATATACAAGTAGGTACTCTTCCACATAATCATCTATCTTTAAATTACTTACTATTCCTGTTTTCCTGTTTTAGTTATATGTTTTATTTCAACATGGGCAAAAAAATCCAAAAAAAACCTCCCTACAATTCCCTGTTATTCCCTGTTATGATTGATACATATCTTAACCGGAGAGACATAACCTGAAATGACAGTGAAAAAAATAATAACATCTCACTGTTTTGGACTTGTAATAACACCACTAAATGTACCACGTCACACCTCAGCTGCCTTGTGTGCTATTTATAGAAGCAACAATCTTCGAGCAATCAGTTTGCGGAACAGTGAGAAAACTGTTCCCTAATTGAATTGGCTATAAATAACTAAAGTACCTGAGTAGCTGTAGCCGGAGTAGGCTTCATGGCCGACGTGGGGATAAGGGGAGCATATGAGTGGCTGCACGTAGCTGTCGCTGGGCAGAGACATCATGCGTCCCATGCTCAACAGGTTGCCTTGGGAACGCTCCTCATCCTCGACCTGCACCTGCCGCATGGGATCACATCCTCTGTCACCTTAATATTCCCTGTCACACATGAAGAAAAATGAGCACACACACACACATTGCACATTACCTGAGCAGGTATATCCATATTTGGCCCCAGGGCTCCGCTCAAGGACGAAGTACTGAGACGTCTGCTGGCCTCCTCCCTCTCCCTCTCCCTCATCTCCTCCCTCTCCCTCATCTCCTCCCTCTCCCGCTTCTCTTCCATCTCCTCCAGCTGTGCCTCCTTGTTGCTCTCCTCCAGATGCTTCATCAGCACAGCTACAACCACGTTGACCAGCACGAACTGAGCCGTCAGGACGAAGGTGACAAAGTAAACCGGGGAGATGAAGGGCAAGTAGGTGAGGCAGTGTGTGTCCTGCGGGCGGCACTCACGCAGAGTGTCCTGTAGGGCGTGGATGAGAGGAGAAGATCGAGTTTATGTATGAATCAGTGAAGCAAACAGATATTAGATAAAGGGATTAAGAAGATATCCAGGTCTGTCAATGCGGCGGGTTGTGCTTCCTCTACTCTCCAAAGGGGGGAGATGTTGATCCGAGCGTGAAAGGACCTTGAGCCTGTCACAGAAGAATAATACCCTCTCCTAACCTCCTAATGTCAGCAGCTCTTAGTTTGTCATAAAACCAGTAATCTGCCCTCTGCACCGCCTGACTCAGAACACAACAGACGCTTGCATATGCCTGTGCATGCGTCTTCAAAAACCCCCACACAGCAGAGGAGAGAGGGTGAACTAACCTTCATAATCCCATTCCAGTTGTCCCCGGTGGACACCCTGAAGAGTGTGAGGAAAGCCATGCCAAAGTTGTCGAAGGTGGCGTGGCGACTAAGACCCTCGCATGGGTTCTCCTCGGAACACTCTGAAAGAGGATGAAGAGAGTATCAGAGGGAGTCTGTGTGGTAGGGGGAGGGGGGCGGGGGGGATGGGGGGGGGGGGGGGGGGGGGGGGGGGGCACCTTGACCCCAGGAAACAAGTTTCATCAACAGAGCTCTACTGGTTATTAAACGGTTTCTCAGCTCTCAAAGCCAACCTACCTCTGGGTTGAACCTCTGACCTCTGACCCTGCTGTGGTGGTGGTGGTGGTGGGGGGTTCCCTACAGAGAGAAGACTGTGAGGCAGCTCACAGTGTCTCTGGTGGTGGAGTGTCTTGGCAGTGCCAGTCCTGCTTTGGTTAGTCTGGCTTCTCCTGCGGGTAGATTAGAGCACTGATTAGGTCGGCGATTTTAAATTGACATAATTAATGTATGTAAGACAACAAAATTTATTCGCACATTACGTAATCTCCCCAATGTCAGCTGAGGCACACACGCACACACACGCACATACACACACACACCTGCACATTAGCACTGATTTATATGCATGCGCACATTCATGTTCTTGCATGCACACATGCATGCACGCACACACACACTAACCCAGTTTTCCAAAGAGCTCAACTCCCAGAGCTGCATAGATGAAGAACAGCAACATGAAGAGCAGACCCAGATTCCCCACCTAGACACATTAAACGCACACACAGATATATATATATATATGTATATGCAGAGTATGAGACACATAGAAATAGACATCTACGAGAAGGACGCAAACGTGCACACGGATAGAGAGAAGCCAGAGACAAAGACTGCTAAGCCTTACTGGATTGATGTTTACTACTTCTTAGAAACTAAAAAGGAGGCGAGGTGATACCTGCGGTTGAATCATATCTCAGATTTCAGTTTCAGAAACACAGCAACACTTTCACAGCCCGGATCCAGACCTCATGAATGACAAACATGATGAAGTAAGTCACGTGGACTTGGACTCGCCTTTCCCTCATGGTTGGTATGGAGAAGTATAATTAGATGATGGATGGACCTGCTGAGGAGGCACAGGGGAAGATGCTGCTGGACACTGCTGCAGACATCTGGGTTCAGTCCCTGGCAGTGATGTGTCACTCTACAGACTAGTTAACTGGAGCGAAGGCAGCGGTGGGTGTTTTCTTACTGCTTTGTAAGGACACTTGCATAATGCTGTGGAGCTCCAAACTATTTTCTTCTCATTTACTGTTCACCACACTTCCTGTCCTTGCTCATCTCTCACTGGGACCCCTGAGAGCCGAGGTACATCCTTCCCAAAGCTTTCCTGCATTAAAGTCTTATTTATTATAATACTTGCATTGCAGTCGAGAGACACACAAACAGGAACTACAGGTGTTTACCATAATCATAGTTTGACCCTAGTTTTGAACCAAGGAGCAGACCAAGAAAAAAAAAAAAAATCCAAAACTCAAAACTCTCATATGCTCCAATACGCCAAGTTACAATTTCTCGTAAAACAATAAATATCAAACCTCATTGTGAAGTCGGAGTAAAATCAACTTCACAATGAGGGTTCATCCTCTGAGGACTATGAAATTCATGGATGTCGAAACCTATTCATCCATTCGTCTGGAACATAATGGCAGACCAGCACTGCCATCCTGGAGCCAAGCATCCAATGTTCCATGACAGTTACATGAGCATCAATAAGACAGGAGACATTACAGAGGGTTTAAGCTAAAAAAAAAAAAAAAAAATCTTGTTGCATGCCATCTAGAAATCTTCCTTTTCTCGGCCAATTAGATATTTGCGATACATAGCAGGTGCTAAGCTTTCTTTATTAACAAAATCTCACAAGCTTCAAAACAGGTGAGAAATAGTGCTGTCAAAGTATAGTGACCGATTTTCAATCCTGCCTCAGAGGAGAATAAATTGCTGCGTGGTGTCTTTGTGTATGATGAGGTATGAGTCTGGACTTTGATATTTCATCTTCCTCCAGACACCAAGTGTCAAAACAATCCCGTCGAAGCAGACGAGAAGTTATGTGCCACGAAGTTATGATTTAACTATCGATTTAATCATCCGGACTGATAAATTTAAGAATCTGCATTTAGCCCCGAAGCTAAACACTGAGGTGTTTTAATACTTGTTTAGTTGGTTTATTCAGCGTCTTTCTCTAAACACCAGCCGGTTGGGGAAATCAGCGGTGAGAGTAAATCATGCAGGAGGGAGGCAGTCGGTGCCAGACCTCACAGAAGACAAAATAAAACGAGCTGTCTGCATTTCATCAGATCTGGATCCCAGGCTCGCACTTGAAGAGGCATCTTATGTTTTATAGCACCGGTGCCGCCACTTACCTGAGGCAGGGCTTGCATCACTGTGTCCAACAGAGCCCTCATTCCTGTGGCCATCTTCAAGAGCTTCAGCACTGAAACAATGCAGCGCGTCAGCAGTTATCGCTACACGTGGGCCTGTGTGTTTGCGTGTTTTTTTTTCTTTTTGTGTACCTCGTGTTATCCTCAGGACTCGCATGATGCGTATGATGGTGGGGTTGATGGGCAGGGAAGCATTAAGGTCTATTTCCTCCAGCGTGATTCCCATGATGGACAACAACACGATGGCGAGGTCCAGCTGGTTCCACCTTGACACAAACATGCGCACAAACACACACCAACACACAATTTTATTCAGTCATCGGAGGATGCTGTATTTTTCTTAGCCTTTTGTAGCAGCATGTATTCTTGTGAGCACGCGATTACCTCTCCTTGAAAAAGCGGCGCAGGCCAAAGGCGATGAGTTTGAGAATGGCCTCGATGACAAAAACCAGTGTGAAGACGTAATTGCAGTACTTTAGTATTTCCTCAAAGTACTGCGGGGCAGACAGAAAAAAAACACACACTTCAAAAACCCACCTGAGCTATACTGTACCGCCGCTTCATTACTATGGTTCTAGGACAGGTACTAGAAGGTGTTGCCATGGTTACCTGAGGCTGCTTGTAGTGCTCCATGCTCATGGTGAGGAGGTTTGTGAAGATGATGATGGTGATGAAGAGATCCAGGTAGTGGCTGGTGCACACGGTGTGGATGGATCGACGCAATGGGGAGTAGTCTGAGTAATATGGTTTCTCCTGGGCCCCTGCACCATGCACACGTGCACACAAGCAAACACACACACACACACACACACAAACACAGTCGGTCATTAAAATGCTACCGAAATAAAAATATGAAATGGGCTATGAAGTCACTGATGAAGTGGATGCCAAGTGGCCCACTGCTGTGTGTGTGACCGTGTGCATATGTGTGTGTATAGACTAAAAGTGCCAGCTCAGGATTTCAGTCCTATTCATCACACACACGCACACACGCACACACACGCACACTCCACGGCACCTCAAGGTGTCTTTGGGCAGAAACCCTTGCTGTCCGCTGCCAGACAGTTAACCGAGAAAGAGAAAAGCACTACTAAAGATTATACTGCGGAGAAAGAGGGAGAAGGATGGAGAGAGAGAGGTAGAAATTAGGTGGAGCGAGGGACAAAGAGAGAAAGAGGCAAACAAGAGCGAGTGTGCAGAAACATTAGGTGAGTGTAATGCGGGCAGAAATTATGCATGTGCTAATGCAATATGTATGCAGAAACATATTATCAGTGAGAGTGATATTACATTTACACTGCATGGCCAAAAGTATATGGACACCCCTGTACCGCTGCACAGGCTCGGCCCCTTACCTTACGTTAAAAGCAAAATGTAACGCGTTTCCAAATACGTAGCACAAGTTTTATCATAACAATTCCTGCACGCATGCAGCCAGTTCCATAAAGAAATGTCTGTTCCTACGTTGAAATGACAAATCCCTGACAACAAACATCAGCCACTGATCAGCGCCTGGGCTCATCCTAAATGTCCATCAGACACCAGTGTGTCATGGATGTCTGACACATCAGGTTTCCAGTGTCGCCCGGACGCATTTGATCAGCACACAGCAGCCACATTTCCAAAATTTTTGTATTTTGAGCAACCATGCAATTTAATTGCACGGGCCCTCTTATCAGTGTTTCTATTATTTTATATTTTACATACATAAGCTGAGAAAAAAAAACGCACGTCAAGCACAAGTGTCATAGACAAATATGAAAAACAAGTTTTTGAATTTATGCAACGACAAAGTCAATAACTCCCAAAGGCATCATTAAAAGCAATATACCGATAAATGCAGACTTTCGGGCGCAGGTGCTGCGGAGACGTGAACCGCTGCGGCAGAAATAGCTCCAACATGAAAGGACAAAGCAAAGAAAGGGAGATGCTCTGGTCTCCGGTGGAGAGGACATTAACACACCAGCTGAAATGGCAACAGATCTTCTCTGGCAGCTGCTGTGCAGCCAGAACGTTGTTAGACTCTAAGACTAATGTGGCTGAATGGCAGCCGATCCATTAAGTCCCAGCCTCATCTGAAAAGAGTCTGTTTCCGCATGAACTCCCACGGTTTTGGGACTGACATGCATTTACGTATGTGACCACATACTTTTGGCCATGTACTGCGTGCCCACACCCTTCCCCCCTTCATGCCCTCTCTCTCTCACTTCTCCTCCTCTTCTCCCACCGCCGCTGTCGCTTCTCCTCCCTCAGCCGCGCCTCCTCCTCCTCCTGCTGCTGCCGACACTTGTGAAAGTTCTCCACCACCACTCCCACAAACATGTTGAGCACGAAGAAGCTGACGATGAGGAGGAACGAGATGAAGAACAGCAGCATCCACGGGTTGTTGTTCCTTACGGGCTGCGAAAAAGGGAACGGAGGAGACGCGGGTGGAGGTAGCAAAGGGGACAAGAGGGGAGAAGGGTGAGGAGGGGGAGAGAGGATGAGGAGAGAGCATAAACACAAAGACAATGTAAGTAATGAGTCAGCACTGTCATCTCACATCTATTTCTCCATCTGCCTATTTTCTCTCCTGATACCCCCCCCCCCCCCCCCCCCCCCCCCCCCCCCAAAAAAACCCCCCCCCCAAAAAAAAAACGTTTCCCCTCGCTGCTTGAAACAAACTAAACCAAACGGAGCCTGAGACTGACACAAAACAGAACCATAACACAGTGAAATACAACACACACACACTGGATAAACACTATGCCTGTCTTCCTGATTTTCATCTTTCACCCCACACACCTCAGACTCCCCCCGCTGTGTGCATGTGTGTGTGTGTATGTCCTTATGGCTGTGAGGACACACTTTGTCCTGTCATAGGTTAAAACTTCATTTGGAGGTTTACATCACGGTAAGGAAAGGCATTACCGTATTTTCCGGACTATAAGTCGCAGTCTTTTTCATAGTTTGGCCGGGGGTGCGACTTATACTGCAGTGCGACTTATGTGTGAAATTATTAACACATTATTATTATATCCTGTCACATGTTATTTTCACACTAAACCGCAAGAAGGCGCTCTAGGCCCGTGTTGATAATTGAATTGATAAAACATTGGCGACGTAGAAGAGGAAGCACCGCATCTTCTACCTCCTGAGTTAGCGGAGTTGTTTGAAAGTGACACCGAGGATGACGATTTCATTGGATTTAGTGATTTGCAGTGACACGGATGGTTTGGTAAACGTGTTAGCATGTTATTTATGCTATCGTTATCTGAATAACTCTTAATATGTTATGTTAACATACCGTTCTTAGTTCGTTGTTTATGTGTCATGTAACGTTAGCATACCGTACAATTGTTCAGCCTGTTGTTGCCTATATTCTATTTTGCCTTTCAAGATGACATGTCTGTTCTTGGTGTTGGATTTTATCAAATAAACTTCCCCCAAAAATGCGACTTATACTCCAGTGCGACTTATACATGTATTTTTCCTTCTTTATTATGCATTTTATGGCTGCTGCGACTTTTACTCCGGAGCGACTTATAATCCGGAAAATACAGTATATCAATGAGTGTCCTTACATGCATACTAAGACAAGAACGTGTGTGTGTGTGTGTGTGTCCTCTTTACCTGCTGATCCACTCCGACAGCGTCCAGGCCATCATACATGATGCTGACCCAGCCATCCTTACACGACAGCACAAACAGTGACATCAGCGCCTGGAAGAGCGAGACGCATTGGAAATCATCGTCATGCCATCAGTCGGGCGTCAGTGATGGATGCATGTGTGTCGGCGGGTTCATGAGCGTGACAAACCTGTCCCAGGTTGTCAAAGTTATATTTCCGTCGAACCCAGCGGTATCCGGCCTCCAGACACTGGGTTTTATTGGTGATGTTACTCACATTGAGCCCCTCGCAGTGGAAGAACTTCCCCTTAAACAGCTGCACGCGGACAGATGTGTGCACAGATAAAAACACATAAAAACACTATAACTGCAGGATAATAAACAGAGCAGAGATAAGATTCATGTACTTGTGTTCACTGATTACTCATCGAGTGCCTACAGACTTCTGCTTTCATTAATTGGTTCATGCATTCATTTTTAATGGATATGGCTAATGGGCATCCATAGTAAAAAAAAAGAAAGAAAGGAATTTAAATAAAACAGAAAAAAACATTAGTCAGGCGTTTGAAAACGAGGTGCAACACTGATGGTCCCAGAGTCTAGACGAGAACCTGCTGGACTCAGCTCATGGTCGAGGTCAAGGCTGAGCTGCACGTAGCCCCACGCATCAGATCTCATACCACAGCAGGGCAGGTGGGACACACTAACATCATCAAACATTTACACTGATCTGCAGCTTTGTGAAGCACCAAGCTGCAGCAGTCGTATCCGTGCACTGCCTTTCCTGTTGCAGTACACAGGATATATAAATCTCACGAAAAGAAAAACCTTCACTGTCTTAACACATACTGAACTTGCATGAGTTCAATGCATGTTACAGCTGAGATATCCAATTAGTATACAACCCCAATCTCCCTCACAGCCACTACAGGCAGTGCAGAGCTCCAGCACGGAGCGTTTTAATTAGAGGATAATACCACTGCACTGTGTTCCAGAGAAATGTGCTCGCGTGTTCGTATTGGCTCCGGCAATCAACAATCAGAACTAATTGTGAAAGCATTGAATCTGAATATTTGCAGAAAGACTTTAAAATAGAAGAAAATTCTATTGAATACTGAGGGTTGTTAATTAAAGATAATGCATTCTCTTTCATGCATGTTGTTTGAGTACTTTACCTTCTCTACTAAAGCGGAGAGCAATATTTGTGAGCTCATGACAAGGTTGACTGCATCAGTCATTGTTTCAGGTAAGTGTTATATGTCAAGCGCCTCAGGCCTCCGCATAATGGACCTTTAATATCAACTTTCAGTTGAATGTCATGAGCGTCTGACTTTTTCACTTCAACTCCAACCACAAAAGTGTCACGGAAAAAAAACTAAGCCAACATCGCGTAACTCTTAAAAATGAACCTACAGTATATGTGAGTTTCTTTCAAACATGCAAAAATAACAAATGAAATAACAAATAATCATGTAAAAAAATAATAATAATAATGCAAATGTAAAGGAACACAAAAATTGGAGTGAAATTGAATTTTTAAAAACATTCACGGCACAGTCCTCCTGTAGCTGAACCATTGTTTTTATAATTACTTCCAGGGACGCCGATGCATAGTAAACAGCCCATTTCCATTTTCTATCAATTTTTCTCTTCGCTTTTTATTACCTGAAACGTTTTCTGAGCTCTGCCTCATTTATTTTAAACCATCATCATCAGCGTCGCCTTGCAGCAGGAGAGACAACAAGCTTTGGATGTTTGGTGACATTTAACACTATGACAATACAGCATATATTTTTTTTTAATGAACATCAGTGAAAAGCCAAAATGCTGAGCCTTATCTCCGAGCAGGAGTTGATAAGCAGAGCGTGTACAGTACCGAATATTTACCTGGACTCCTAATATTCCGAATACGATGAAAAAAGCACAGCAGATGAGGACGATATTCCCGATGGGTCTGAGAGATGTGATCAGAGTCTCCACCACCAGTTTTAGACCTGGCGCTCGACTTATCACCCTGCAACAGACAAACATAAAGTCACACATAAATTTACACACGATAATGTCAACGTAAAAAAAATATATATATATGGGAAGGTGTCTAACGCGCCCACCTGAGAGGTCGCAGCGTGCGGAGCAGACGAAGCACGCGGAGGATGCCTAGGATTCGATTACCACCTGATGATGCGATGGAGACCAGGATGTCGACCAGCGATACAAACACCAGAAGCCCATCTAATATATTCCAGCTACTCTGCAGGTACACGCTGTTTCCAAAGTACAGGCCCATTGCTACCACCTTATCACCACACACACACACACACACACACACACACAGACGCAGCAGAATTACAGACGGAATAAAGTAATGTGAAAGCAATTCTAATCTCCACCCGGGAAGAAAATTGCCCTTTTAAAAGTGCGATGGGAGACTGACTTTGGAGTGAAGTGGCCGTTGAGAGAACGTGTACTGTTATGTTTACCTTGATCATCATTTCACCCACGAAGATCACAGTGAAGATGTAATTGGACACACTGAGGAAAATCCGCTCCTGTCACACACACACACACACACACACACACACACACGCACACGCACGCAAAGAGTAACGCAGTCGTCAAATCAAAGGTTTTGTTTCCCAGTAGCTTTTAAGCACTGATGCTGCACTGCAGCTCATTCCAGTGTGTTACATAATAAGGTGGGGAAAAAAAAAAACATCCATTATGACTGTTCTCGAAAATATCATTTAAAAAAAAACACACGAGGAACAGTACACATTGTTATTACGACTCCAAAACTGTCTTACATAAGAACACGATCACCACTGTCGTCACTGTCAGTATCATTTTGGCAGTAGAGCTGTATAAGGATGAGTTAAGGATGGGTGTTTGGGTTTGGAGGCTTTGTTAGCTTTAATATTAGCCTACTTTACAGCATAGCTCTTTCAAAGCACAGTGATTTTCATAGAGAACATAACTTCATTCAAATACATCAAAACACAAATTGAAGATGGAAATAATATCTATAAAATAGATCATAAATGAAAGAAAAGAAGTTTTAACGCATAATGTATACTATTATACTAAGAGTGTACGTCCTTCACAAGTACTATGTGTATGCATGTGTGTGTGTTACCATGCTGTTGGACTGGATGTCGGGTCTCTCCAGAGCAATGGTGATGCAGTTAAGGAAGATGAAGAGAAGGACAACATGGTCGAACATCTTGTGACCTATGACCCTCTGACACCACAACCTAAACCTGAAGAGAGACACAAGTGTATCATCAGCCCCCCATTTTATTATCTTATCTTAAAAGGCTTGCATTCACAACGCATTCCACACATCACCTGCATATTTCAGCATAGTGTGTGTTGCGTTTACACGTGGCTAGTTTTAATTGATAAAAGTGAAAATTGTATGGCTAAGGCTTAGAGCTGTAACCTTCACACTTTAGCTGTGAAATTTCACACCTACTGTGATATGAGCCACCAAGGCCATTCAGCCATTCAGGAGAGCAGAAGGGTTCCATGTTTGTGTGTGTGTGTTTGTGCGTTTGTGTGTTTGTGTGTCAGTGTGTGTGTACCTGTTATGTGGCGAGAACAGATACAGCGACCACTCTTCATGCTCCAGGCACCACTGAGGTTCATACGGCTCCAGCATTTTCTTCAGCTTCTTACATAAACTCTGTAAACACACACACACACACACACACACACACAAAATTGCAATATGGTAAAAATCACACCCAGATAAAATTTTACTTTCGCCAATTCATCATTGTCTAAACCACTGCACTGTGAGTTTTAAAAGACAATTCAATATTAATAGTATTTTTCTCAAACAGTCTAAACTGAGACGATCACATATTTCTAAAGGAAGATAAATAAATGTCTTGGTCATTAAGGATGAAAATTATACCTTTGCAAGATAATTAACCAAAGTTTGTGAACTTTTGAACATGCGTTAAAAAAAGCTCCTTATTGTTTTACAGACGCAGTTACACAGCACAGTGTCTGCTGTTTTTCCCAGAGTAAAAACTATAAATACAAGTCCAGAGAGTCACCTCCTCAACCTCCTCCTCTTCCGGATCGCCATGGCAATGTGTCGTCAGGGGAGCGTCCTCGTAGCAGTTGTCAGCGAGGTGAAAGGTGGTGCCGTTGCAGTCAGGTGGATGTAGCACGGGCACCTGCAGGTATTCGGGCTGATCCAGCGACTGCTCCCTGCTGCTGGGGTTGGAGTTGGTGTGACCGTCTGACAACAGGGACTCCATCTCTCCTGACTGGCTCCGTCTGTGGAGGCTGGTGCCTCGACTGATGCTGGTCCAACTGGAGCGCCGGCTCTCTGGCCCGCTGTCCCACAGGCTCTGTGTGTGTTTATGCCAAAAACAATCTTATTTTTATGTGGCACTTATTCTGTCTTCTATATTTGCATTACCGGGGAAATCCACTGCATTAAAACAAATGGTCCTAAGTTGTTCCAAAGTTGTTACACCATGGGAAAATTCAGAGCAGGAGGGGGAGGTAGAAAGCAGTTCAAGAAAAAGCTTTGAACCAAATTATTATAAAGTCACAAAAATCCAGCAGTGAAGAGGACAAACACAGGCATTTTAAAAATACAACAGTGGCTATGGCTTAGGTGTTAATAACTGTGATCCTCGTTATGGACAGAAGTCTGCAATGTCTACTGTGCAAGGACAATGAACTCTTAATGAGGACTGTGACATAATGCAGAGAGCATGCAACTTAATGCGGATCAATTAATTCTCAGATGAAGAGTTTTGTGTAAAATGAATGAATGTGACATTAGAGGAGATGTTACACCAACACTGAACATCTACCCTGCACTGGACAGGTTACACTCTCCATACACACTGCTGAACGTGTCATCATCAATTTTTATGTAACTCTGAACATCAAAAGATTCAATGTAAGTGGCCTTTACTCCAACAATAACTCATATCAGTAAAACAAGCAATATATGACTCAACTACTCCGGTAATACAATAATGCACCCACCACACGATCCACTGCTGCTTTGGCTTCAGAAAAATATTTTATGTATTTATGTCCTTGAGACTGATAAATGGTCTCAGATCTCCCACATTATTAAAACTTGAGATTCCAGTATTGTCACAGTTTTGACAATATTTAAAATAAGATAAAAAAAAAAATAAGGTGATTTTTTTTTTTTTTTTAGAATTCTGTCCCAGTGAGAAATTGGCCTCACGGTGTCATTAGCATATGAACAACATATACATTCAATCATCATACTTCTTCACACAGTGCACTACACAAGTAACAAGATGAAAATAAAAATTAATTAATTAATAAAATAAGCTAATACACAGATTTCAGGTTTGGTGGTGTTAACGGCTTTGTGTCTCAGCCTTTATAAATGATATGCCACTTATCAGTGGAGATACCTGTGTTTCCCTTTCTAATCTGAATTTATCTCCAGCTTAATATATTTCATCATTATCCGCCTGACGGCCTCCGTGAATCAACTTAATAGCTGATCATAAATGTGGTGATAGTATGGGTAAAAGCATGTGTCCAAGGCTCACCAGTGATCTTTGCTCAAGGCTGTTCACATCCATGGAAGCACCACTCGCCCGTCGTGATTGGCCGTAATTTATGGTGGGTGTGGCTGCGGTGTGTGTGATGACCGGCAGAGGTGGAGGAGGAAGGTGGGGCATGGAGGCCTTTGGGTTCAGGAGTCCATTGGGTCTCAGCATCATGGCCTGGATCTTCAGCTCTGCGCGCACACACACACACACACATACACACACACAGTAAAACACGTGTACTACTATTAAACACCAGACTTCAACTAGGAATAGAGACTCTTTAATCTAATTGAAATTTGTACCTCACTGTGTTTCTTGCCCTTTAATTAGAGGTACAGCAAAATGATCCTTTACTGTGAAGAGTACTTAGCTGATTTAAGGGTTTGTACCTGCAGCGTATAACTCTCGCAACTTCTCCTCATCCTCGAATGAGAGAGACTGCCTCTCGTCATCCGCCTCAGATCTGTTGGCGTCGCCCTAGAAACACAAAGGGTCACCACTGTCATCATAATCTCCATTATCATCAGCTTTATCATCCTTTGGTGACTGCATGTTGACTGTTGTCAAAGTGAGCATGTCTTGCAGGAGGGACTGAGCGACAGGGAGCAGGAGGGTGGAGGGTGGAGGGTGGAGGGTGGAGGGTGGAGGGTGGAGGGGGGGGGGGGGGGGGGGGGGGGGGGGGGGGGGGGGGGGGGGGGGGGGGGGGGGGAGGGGATCTCCAGTGCTCTGGAGCTGAGTTATGTGCATGGCTTTGGCAGCGATCTCCTGAAGTCGTGCCAATAAAGCTTTACTGAATTTAATTAAAATTCACGCCAGAAAGATGGAGGCAGGAGGCTTTGGCAAAGGGTATCTGTACGTGTGTGTGTGTGTGTGTGTGTGTGCGTGCACTCTATGTGCGCGCGTATGTGCGAGTGTGTGATGGAGAGAAAGAGGGAGAACAAGTGCTCTCTGATGTTGGAGATAAAACATGAAAAACTAAACAACAGAAGCTCACCAGCTGTGAATGGCAGGCGATATCAAACACATCCCTACTCTGGAGAGTACTGTTCGCCTGCGTGTGCGTGTGTGTGTGTGTGTGTGTGTGTGTGTGTGTGTGAGAGAGAGAGAAAGAGAAATTGGATAGAAAGGGAACTAGAGAAAGGGAGAATTACTGTATAAGAGAGAAAAATAAGAGCAGTGGATAAAGAGAGAAAGGAGAAGCCACACAGGCAGGATGATGATGGAGATTAGTCTCTTGTACAAGCTTTGGTATCGTCAGCGTAACAGAGGTACCGCTTTCAGAGCATAAGCTGCATCTTCACGTCCTTACCTCAGCTTGAAAGCCCTCCACCAAAATGGCTACGAGCAAGTTGAAGAGGACGTAATTGCCAAATGTCATGAGGGCAACAAAATAGAGGGCGGCCAGCGGCGTGGTGGAGGCCATCCCGTTGTACAGCACCGCGTTCCAGTCCTCCTGGGTGAGGATCTGCAGATGAACATGGAGGAAACGCAAGCTACATGACTGTTCTACAAATACCGTATTTTCCGGATTATAAGTCGCTCCGGAGTAAAAGTCGCAGCAGCCATAAAATGCATAATAAAGAAGGAAAAATACATATATAAGTCGCACTGGAGTATAAGTCGCATTTTTGGGGGAAGTTTATTTGATAAAATCCAACACCAAGAACAGACATGTCATCTTGAAAGGCAATTTAAAATAAAAATAGAATAGAGGCAACAACAGGCTAAACAAATGTACGGTATGCTAACGTTACATGACACATAAACAACGAACTAAGAACGGTATGTTAACATAACATATTAAGAGTTATTCAGATAACTATAGCATAAAT
>JAFBJQ010000895.1:20643-23143 GCA_016785345.1 Trinectes maculatus
CATGCTAACAGGTTTACCAAACCATCCGTGTCACTCCAAATCACTAAATCCAATGAAATCGTCATCCTCGGTGTCACTTTCAAACAACTCCGCTAACTCCGCTAGAAGATGCAGCGCTTCCTCTTCTACGTCGCCAATGTTTTATCAATTCAATTATCAACACGGGCCTAGAGCGCCTTCTTGCGGTTTAGTGTGAAAATAACATGTGACAGGATATAATAATGTGTTAATAATTTCACACATAAGTCGCACTGGAGTATAAGTCGCACCCCCGGCCAAACTATGAAAAAAACTGCGACTTATAGTCCGGAAAATACGGTAATGTTAAAATAACAGGAGCGGATTTTCCCTCCACTAACTTGTTGTCAGTTAAGTAGCGATGATGCTCGTCAGTGTTAAATGAGCTCCTGTGGAGTGCATACTTCATTACTCTCCCCCATTCTGTTCTTGTGAAGTGCATCTTACCTGCCCGGTGGGAGCGTTTTTGTATTTTGTTTGAAATGAAATAATGAAGGAATAATAATAAAGGGACTAATGACAGTGACAGCAGCAGCTGCTGCTGTTTGAATCACATCCCAATTAATTCTGAAATCAAATTGACGACTAAATCACCAATGGGGACCAAATCCTCGAAACCAAATATACCCAGTGTCTTTGTGCGCTCATAAACATCTGCCTGTATTTGTGTGTTTGTCTAACCTGAAACACCGTGACAGTCGCCCACAGCAGAGAGTCAAAGTTTTTTCTGTCTGGCAGAGTGTCTCCGCTGTCTTGTCGCAAACCGAATTTACAGCCAAACAGATGCATCCCCAAGATACTGCAACACACACAAACACAAACACACACACACACATGCAACAAAAGCGAAACAAAAAAAAAATGGTTTTCATTAGACCATAATTTAATATTGACACCGTGCAACAAGGTGCAGTAAGACTGTCTGTGTGAATAATTGTGTTTGTGTGAAAGGTGATGATGCATGTGGTAATATGACCTGTAACGATGTAAGAAAAAGGTCAGTCGCCGTGAATATCATTTTTGTGGGAAATAATTAAAGTTGAGAAAAAGCTGAGGAAACATTTTGGCTTGTGAGTCGCAGTCTGTGGCGCTGCACTCAGAGAAATAAAAAAAAAATATTTTTTTAAAAACTTTACCTGAAGATGAATATAAAGAGCATCAGCAGCATGCAGAACGTGGCCACGTTGTCCATGGTCTTCATCAGCACCACCAGCTGCCTCCTCAGGGCAGGAAGAAACCGCACCAGCTTCAAAACTCTCAGCAGACGGAAGGTCCGCAGAACAGAGAGGCCCCCCTCTGCCTCCCCCACGATCTCCCACACACTAAAAACACAAACACACACACACACAGGTGACAATAAAGCATCATCAGCAAAGAAGGTGCTCAAGTCTTTCCTGGTGGGAAGTGAAAAGAGGCAGCGAGCAAAAGCTGTTTACGGTTCAGCAGCCAATAAAAAAAGATGGCAGCAGTATGGACTGGCACAGCAAACAGTACTACAGCAAGTACAGATATATAATTTAGCTTGTAGTACTACATAATGGAGTGAATACAGGGCCGCGGAACCAGGGGTGAAAACGCTCTAGTGCCAGAAGCAGCATTAAGGTGGCAGTGTGGAGGATGGGACTGCAGTGCTGACTCTCTACAGCAGGGGTGGGCAATTAATTTTTACAAGGGGCCACATGAGAAACCTGAATTGTGTCAGAGGGCCACACAGTAGCTGGGTGGTGTCACCTACATCGCAGCTCTCATCCAAAGCCAGACAAAAACAGTCAAAGTCTGACGTAAATGTAAACGCTTTTCAAAATAAAATTTCAAATTTCAAAATAAAAGCAGCACAGTTGTATTGTAAGCATGACAGATATTTGTTGAATTTATGTTGTAATTTATGATTGGCCTCACGCGGGCCGGACAGAGACGTAGAAAGGGCCGGATGTGGCCCGCGGGCCGTAATTTGCCCAGGTCTGCTCTACAGAGAAACACTTAACGACAGATCTCCATTCCACACCTGATGATGACAATGACGCTGTCGAAGCTGTTGTAAGGGTTCTTGATGTAGCCAAAGAGTCCAAGTGCCAGGAGCTTCAGCAGCATCTCCAGACCGAAGAGGCTCGTGAATACCATGTTACTGATCTCCAAAATATCCGTCAGCTCCTGCGGCTGAGGAGGGAAAAGAGGAAAAGTCTGATGCGCGGTGACGGACAGGCTCACAGGGACATGAACAAATAAACAGTTTGACGGCAGTAGCTGGGTGGTGTCACGTACATCGCAGCTCTCATCCAAAGCCAGACAAAAACAGTCAAAGTCGGACGTAAAGGTAAACGCTTTTCAAAATAAAATTTCGAATTTCAAAATAAAAGCAGCACAGTTGTATTGTAAGCATGACAGATATTTGTTGAATTTATGTTGTAATTTATGATTGGCCTCACGCGGGCCGGACAGAGACGTAGAAAGGGCCGGATGTGGCCCGCGGGCCGTAATTTGC
>JAFBJQ010000895.1:28143-36769 GCA_016785345.1 Trinectes maculatus
GCTGCTCCGATTTCATTAAGGCGTGTTCTCTCTGCTTTGTTTCAGAAAACTGGGTTGCTATGACGACCAGGCACAGGTTGATCATGAAGAAGGAGCCCACCTGATTATGAGAGAACAAATAGGCGCACACACACACACACACACACACACACACACACATTAACTGTTTGAGCAAGTTTAACTTTTCAGATGTGTGTGTGTGTGTGTGTGTGTGTGTGTGTACTTACTATAATGAGAAAAATGAAGTAGATGAAGTTGTAGAAGGAATGTGCATCCATGACATAGTACATGATGTCTACCCAACCTTCTAAAGTGATTACCTGAATAAAAATACAAACACACAATCGTCATCACAGTAATGTGTGGAGTATAAAATGGATATCACTAAAAATCTAATTATCTTTGTATTTAAATCCTTTCAATTACCTGAAAAATGGCAATCCATGCATATCCAATGTTATCAAAGTTAATAGCCCCTTTATGTGGGTTTATTTCCCCAGCACGACACTCATTGTAATACCGATACCAGTTCACACATGAGACTTGCTCATTGTCTCTGAGTCCCATATCTGAACGCGCCTCCTCAGCACCCAGAGAGCAGAAAGTCCTGCCTACACGGCGGCGAGGCACATCAGAGCACCGCAGCATCCCGTTGTCTCTTTCAGTCGAGCAGATGAAGGGGTGGTCATCAGTGCCATCGGGCCGGTAGTAGCCGCTCAGGAAGGAAATGTTATATCTCCTGGAGTACGAGGGTATAAAGTGAATGAATAAAAAATGTTAACGCTTTTTAATACACATGTTTAAAAAAAATTGTATTATATCGTAACTGAATCTAATAGAGGAACCAAACACAACTGTACTCTCAGCTGAGGATGAATAACCGTTTGGTTTATTAGTGAGTATCTGAGCGAGACAGGGTCAAAATGAACTACTGTGCCCATGCACATTCAGATGGATGTACATGTCACCCAGGACAATGGTGTGGTTTAGATGGTTGAAAACAATGACGCACCGGGGACCGGAGCCCAAACAAATAATACTAATTAGTGCTTTTCATAGTCGCCACCGGCACCAAACAAAAACCTGGACCCTGAATTAAAAAAAAAATATGATTCAAACAGCTTTCAAGAGTATAAATGATTTTATCAGAGAAGAGAGCAGAGAGATACACAAAGGTGCGAGACGAGGAAGTGTGGGAACACAGAGAAATAGAGAAGAATGGGGGGGCGGGGGGGGCAGAGTGGGAGGTTGCAGTGGAGAGAAAGGCAATCGATCATCTGTGATATAGACAGGGGTCACAAGGGAGCCATGTTCTCACTTCCTACGAGGAAAGGCCGTTTTGTTTTTTATGAAGCTGGAAATAAAAATACATTCTATAAAATCAAAATCTGGAGCAGAGTTTGTTTTGATTAAACTGCACATCAGGTTACTAAAGCAAGATAACAATGCGATATTCTCTGCTCTGCTCCAGTGTGATGAGTCAATCTAGTGTGTTGTTCAAGTGTGTTGCACTGTTGTCGTCCTGGTCTTTTATATTTTTTTTTAATTTACTTTTATTTACTAGATAAGTCGTTTGCAGTCATTTGCATACTGTTATCATTATTAGCTGTAGGAGGAGGAGAAATAAAAAGATATAGTAGTAACAGTGCAGCAGCAACCACACAGGACATTAATTATTAAAATAATTAATTGCTCGTATATGGAACCCGCATATAGCACAGTGTCCTTAGAGCTGCTTTGAAGCATCTCCCCTCCACATACAGTATGGACATTTGCAGTATGTGATGTAACCTGATGTGATGTTGTGGGATCACAGTGTGTTTTTTCTGTCTGAACCTGTGAGCAGGAGTGCGACGGCGATCGAGCGTTAAAGAAGGATCGAGGTGCGAGAGAGCAGAAGTGACAGAGAAACGAAGCAGTCCGTGAATAACAACAAACCAAAATTCCCTTCGACTCCTTAATCCCTTGTGATCTCTAATGCCAGAGGATCCAGCAGGAAACATTCACTCATTTACATCCTCCCACAATAAGCTGATTAAAGAACCGACAACATCAGCCCATCAGGGATATTGATCCCCACTCAGAAGCAACAGCGGGGCGAACAAACTTTCGACACAGGGTTGAGAGTAATGAGGCCAGTGCATTGTTCTTTGTGACAACCCCCTAATTGGAAGAGTAACTCACATCTTGACATCTTCCCCCATGAAACAGCGATTCCTCAGTAGCCCCGCCCACAGCTGCACGCCAACGATGCCGAAGATGAAGAAGACGAAGAAGCACAGCGCCAGCACGTTGCCAAGCATCGGAAGTGTGTCCAGGAGGAGGGTCACCAGGATACGCATACCTGCCAACACACACAGACACCAGCAGCGTAAACACAGAGTCTAGACGCTCTCTCAGGCAACAATCTGCATGTAAATAAGCTATAAATTGAGCAAAATGTCAGCTGCAGGAAGTGTTGGCGAGACAGGAAGAATCGCTCCGTGTATTTTGTACAAAACGGGCAAAGCGCATTTCAATTCAACGGCAAATAATTAATAGTTTCAAACGCTGGTTATTAGAACCCCACTCCACTCTGATGAATAGCACGGACCAAATTCTTCCTCCTCGCGGCATCTCGACTTTTGGCTACATCAAACACAGGCTCTAATTTTAGAAGTCTGAGTTGTGCCAAGTTCAAAGAGTGTCGTAAAAAAAAAAAAAAAAAAGCTGGCTGGCCAGTTTGTGTGCAGTGGCGATAAGAACAACCGAAGCATCACAATGTTTCCTGTGACTTTGTTCACCGCGTCCTGATTTGTTTTATGCATGCGTCCATCAACCGGGCTGCGGCTCTTAATAGCAGTGCAGCTTTGGATGGTAAAGAGATGAAGTAAAAAATTATGGCGGCGTCAGTGCGCACAAGGACAAAGACGCACTTTTTCATTGACTTGGCTGCGACTAGAAAGTGAGAACAGGGATTTCTTTTGAAACAACCTTATTGAAAGTTGAGTTAATTTGTTATTCATGTTGCATTCGCCACTGGAGCTCGAGCTGTCACTGACACGACGCAATCAGGAAGCAAAGTCGTTTTGATCGACCTCCATTTCTTCCTGCCGGTGGCTCCAAGTCAAAAACGTTTTTTCGGTTTGACCATTAAAATCGTTCCAGTCCTCTTTCTCTCTAAAAACCTGTCTGTCTGATCTGCCGCACTCAGGAGAGGTTCATGCTGTTCAACTAACCTGAATGTGAAGCGATTTCAAAACTTCTTCAATTCAAATTATTCAGCACTTTTCACCTCCCAGTCACCCATTCATTCATATTCCAATGTGCCGGTGTAGAACCCAAATACTGAAAGGAAATGGGGAAAAAAAACAAAAAAACCTGTCCCAATTCTTTCAGAGTGCAGAGGACAGAGGAGAGAAAAACTCACTGGGAACTCTGTTGATGGCTCGGAGTGGGCGGAGAACCCGAACTGTCCTGATCGCTGACAGGCTGACGTTGTGTCCATCGAGGGAGTACTCCAGCATTCTGTGAAGAGGGAAAGCCACTGCTGTGTCATTGGCATCTGATCAGATCGACCTTGGCAAATCCAGAACGTCCACTGGGAATCCACCAGAACGCAGCACATGGTGTCTGAGATACATAGCCTTTAAAACGAACCAATCACAGAGGTCTCTCTCCCTCTCTCAGGACGAGATGATGCGATCGTCATTCTGCAGAGTTGTCCCATACACATACACACACGCGCACACAGACACACACACAAACTTCGCACGCAAACACTAGCGCTGGTAGGTCCAAGCACGCGCACGCACGCACGCTTGACATTTAACTGGCATTAAACAAGTGTCTACGCTTTACACAAAACACACGCAAACACACACTTTTGGCTCATATTTAATGTCAGATGCGTGTGTGTTCATGTGCATGTGGGGTGTGTGTGTGTGTGTGTCTGGTCAGATACTCACCCCACTAGAACGATGAAGAAGTCCAGCCTGTTCCATGTGTCGCCTAGGTAACCGCTCTGACCTATGACCCCAAGAGCCACCATCTTCATCACCATTTCCCCGGCGAAAAACACAAAGATCCCATCGTCCAGAGCCTGCAAACACACACACACACACACACGCACACACACACACACACACACACACACACACACACACTTTTAAAAAACTCAGAGGATTAGTGTAAACCGATTATGTGGGGAAAAAAAATTAAACAAAAAACTTTCCAGACCCTTGATAATAAAGTGTCACAACTGAACATAATTAGTCATTTCAGATTATGAGTGTGTGCGCGTGTGCGTGTATATGTGTGTTACCTGCAGGAAGAAGGGGGTGTGGCCACACGGCTGGAACATCCCGAGGGTCACACAGTTTAGCAGGATGGCCAAAATGCTCACACGCTCAAACCATGTGGGACACAGTCAAGGGTCAACAACACAATGGGGCTTTAACATGCATTACAATAACAATGCTGATTATTAACCCACTTCACAAAGCTGTGCCTGCAAATCTATCCGGTCATTTCCATTTAGTGTCAGCCAATCAAAACAAGCCAATTAGATCGCTGTTGGCTCGTCCCACCTTTACTATGATACTGGAATTCCATGGCTCTTGTTTTTGTTCACATGTGGAAACCAACAGGAGCTGCAGCCTTGCTTTTATAGAGACTGTGGAGCTGAATAAGATTCAACTTATTGACTTAAAACTTAAAAAAAAAGAAAAGTTTATTGTCTCAGTTCAGCGCTGCACCACAAGAAGCTGTAAGAGCAGCTTCACTGATCTGTGGCTTTGAGTTGTATTGTTTTGTGTAAGTGTGCAGAGCTCTGCCGGAGGGATAAATACAATTCTTCATTAGGCTTTTGGCGATGGTGGCGGCGAGCGCGGTCTTATTCTACCGTCCAGAATCTGCCACTGTGGACTGTGTGGGCCCCGGCATAACATTCAGGTCATTTTCATACTCATCAAATCATCCAGTGACCCCGCGAGACCTGTGAGGAATCATCTGCATTCATTATGTGTCTCCGTTTATTTATTCATTGTTTTCCTTTTTAATTGTCACCTCTGGTCAGTGGTTTTGTCTTTGTCTTTGTCTTTGTCTTGGAAACCCTGAAGTAGAAAAGCTTCAAGGTCCCAGGCTGTCAATGTATAAAACATTAAAATTATGTCTGAGCGAACAAAGCACAAATCCATGTATGAATTATGTGTGTTGCAGCTTGTAAAATAAAAATTCGAAGCACATAACAAAAGGGAACAACTTCTGTTGGGTTGCGATAGTAAACCTTTCATTTACCACCACGAGATCTGATGAGACAGCCTGACGCGGTCAACGTTTACAGCCACAAAATCAAGTCATCTTAAAGGTACACTTGTGCACATGCTGTGTGCCTGAGGTAGAAAGTTAAAGAAAGGATTGTGTTGGACACACACACACACACACACACATACACACACATATACATATACATTCACACTTGAGCACAAATGGGAAAACTGCTGAATGGCTTAACAGGACTGAATTCAAGAGCCAAGGACGCGTATATAACAAAGCCTGAAGCATGCACATGGATACACAGACAGAGACACATGCATGCGCACACGCACACACAGACACACACACAGACAAAGTCCCCTTCCTGGACACTTTGGTCTCAAGAGGGCAGAAAAATTAATGAGAGTACAATCCTTTATCACCCTTGAGACAGAGCGAGAGAGCGAGAGAGAAAGAGAGAGAGAGAGAGAGAGAGAGAGGAGAGGAGCAAACGATGGAGGGTAATCCAGTGTCCTCCCTTTGCTATGGTTGCCATGGGAACCCCTATCTCACCGTGGGAACTGACTCCTGAGTTTCACCATTCGCTCGCATCCTGTCTGGACTAGAAGACAACACAATTAGTACACACACAGAGACACACACACACACACACACAAGCACTATAGGGAAAGACAACCTTCCGCAAAACTCCCACTGAGGCGTCCTTTGCCCCGTCAATGCTGAGAGACGTCTTTTTAATCTTCTTCTGTGTGTATAAGTTACAGCAGCTTAAATAAGCCAGCGCGTCTATAACACACACTCTGGCACACTCGCGTACACAAACCCATGCATAGTTAAACAAAGGGATGGGGCAGGGTCCAGGTATGAGTGATGGATGAGATGGGAGTTTCTCCACAGTTGGCCCATCATTCAACATCAGCAATGAAACACAGAGGGAACGTCCTCCCCTCTTCTTCTTCTTCGCTCTCTCTCTCTCTCCTCCAACACTCAACCTTTCCCTCTATCATCCCTCATTTTCCTCAACAGGCTTTCGCCCCCCCTCTCTTTGGCCCAATTATTTTCCACTCTGCGCTGCTCCTCCTGCTCTCCGTCTCTCCGTCTTCCCTTCTATGCCGTGGTATAATTTCCCATTTTCATTTCACATCATTTCTCACACATCATCTTTTGCCTCATCCACCACTTTGCGCACGCACTCTTCTCTCTCAGCGCACCGCTTCCCCTCTACCATCCCCGCATAAGACTGCCCCTGGGTACAGCCTCGCTCCCCCTGTCAGAAACCTGAGTGTCAGCCAACAGATAAACTACAACTACGCTCAATAATTAACATCACACAGACGGAGACGCACAGACACGCACCAAGTGAGAGATGGAGAAATACATGTAGATAGATTAAGAGGGAGGTGGCAGAGAAATAAGATGGGGGCAAGAATGGGGCTTGGTGCCTATGTGGGTGTAAGATACAAGCTTGTATGTGTAAATAACGACAAATATTGAATGGCCTCCATCTGTCGTCTTCTCTCCCTCATCTCCATGTTCTTCCTCCGTCACAGAAATCCTAAAGCATCCGACTTCTCCACCCACACATTCCCCCTTGCTCCTTGTCTCACGTGCTCGTCCTTTCTCGAACTCGCCCTCCTCAAGTGCCAACACAGGTAATAAAGGTCAGGCAGACATTATAAATCAAATCAGATCACAGCTCCCTGATCTTTTGTCAACATCACCCACTGTTGGCTGGGAAACACATGCTATGGGTACATTTTCTTACGACTCCTTCATTCACTTAAATCGTTTGTCGTCCGATATGGGCAATTTATTTATTCATTTTTTAAAATGTATTATTATTTTATCCTCAACGAGAGTGTCGATTTTACAGTGGCGCTACATCTCATTATACACCCGAAAGCCAGAAGCTGTAACTTATAACTTTCTACTGTATATGAGTCATAAACCATTAAGAGGAACCACTTCAGGGTTGCCAGGTTGTAAAAATCAATTTAGCTGTAGTATATCCTCAATGCTCTCTACCTAACTCTTCCACTCAGCAGGAAAACCTCTTCAATGGATCACTTTACCACTTGAATTCTGTAAAAGCCCTGCAGACAATGTGGACAAAACCCATTTAGTGTCAGATTATCAGTAATTGATTACTGCAGACTTGATGGGTTATGTCTTATTATAAAGTTATATCCCAAGGATTGTTTTTTTATTAAAGGCATATGACTGACCTATCATAACATTGGTAAATAAGTCATCAACTCTTAACTATTTCCTCATGCTCTTTGCTGCACTTTTACTTTGGAATCCGCACACAGAGACTTGATTAAACATAACCTAGTTAAAGCGTGTGTGTGTGTGTGTGTGTGTGTGTGTGCGTGTGTGCCGGAGAGCAAGTCTTTGGTATGAAGGTGGGCCAACTTCCTGTCAAGTTGTCAATTCCTCTGGCTCCACCCCTAGAGGGTGACAGATGGTAACTATGGAAACGCTTGCTAGAACCATGTTAATTGGCTACAATGAATTTGACAGCTCATCCGACTTTAAGTAAGACATCCTCCCATCTATCGTTACACACCCCCCCCCCATCCCTCCCCCACTTTCATGCACACACACCTCAAGCCAATTAAGAGGCAGTTTAGGAACAGAAAGAGCAATAAATAAAGGGAGGATGAGACTGTTATTGACCAGAGGATGGGAGAGAAGGAGGAAAATAGAGGGAGAGCAGGAGAAGAATGGCAGACAGGAAAACGTACTTGTATGGGAACGACAGAATCAGCCTTTCTCATCTTTAAACAAGAGGAAACGATCTGAATGTTTCATGCTCTGCTGAATAAGTTATGTCCAGTGTGCGTGTGTGTGTGTGTGTGTGTGTAAATGTGCATGCACACCCACTTGCGAGCGCGTGTTTCACCATGTGTGTCACATGTTACATTAAAGGAACGGGATGATTGCCACATGGAAAGGCACCTTATCCCACACTTACAGTGAAACTAATGTCTCCTACCAAAGACTCAGGAGAATAAGAGAAATACAAGGGAACGCATTATCTTGTTGTGGATCAGAATACATTTGTGTGATGTCCTGTACGATGCGGAGATGTACAGTAAGTGGCACAAACATGGCACACAGGAGGTTATTATTAAAAGGCAGGAAATGGAAGGAGGGACAGAGGGACATTTATTTGCAATGTTTACTGAGCTTTTAAAACGGCCGAGAGGAAGGAGGGGTCACCTCGGGAAAAATGGGACAACCGCCCCGTGTGCTCACATTAATGTCCCTGTCAAACAACATCTACACACATTACTTCCCCCGCGGATCACTCAGTCTCGCACACACACACACAGGGAAACACACTGTAGGCATAAAATAAAAAAAA
>JAFBJQ010000895.1:37077-78566 GCA_016785345.1 Trinectes maculatus
CCAATGAACATAAGATGGGACAAACGCCAGTAGCTATGTTATGCGGACACGCACACACAAACGAAGACAGACACACAAACACACACAAAATAAACAGATACTGCAAGCGGAAGTAACTGGGCCGTCAGGGCAGAGCTACACTGTTGCTAAGCAACCAGGTGATTCCTCTAAAGAGCCTCTCCATGGGAGATTCCCTCATTTGTGTGAGGGCATTTACTTGTGTGTGTGTGTGTGTGCATGTGGGCACGCTGGGCATTCACTCACTTGTCTATGTGTGTGTATGTGCGTGTGATCATGAGTGTGCGTTTGCACAAAAGTTAGTGCTGACATAGTGATAGTCCAGTGTTCTGGGATGCGACCATGGTAACAGCCCAGCAGGCTAAAGGGGCTTTAGCTTTGGTTCATGCCATTTGTAGTTTTTTCCCCCTTTTCCTCTTATTGTACATTTTATTTATTCAGCAATTATGTATTTATATTTTATAGAGTACACAGAGTGCTGATGGTGGCATTAAAGCCACACACTTGCACTGACAAGCGTACAATGACACACACACACACACACACACACAGGCTCACAGACATGGAGTCATAAGCAGTGGAAAATGTTCAATTTTCGAAAGCTGCGACAAATCCCTGAGGTGTTGCTGACGTTTATGCTTCGTATTCATAGCTGCTCACACACATACACACACACACATACTCAGACACACTGATAAGTGCACACAGATGCACACCAACACCCTCACATCAGTGGATGGAGGTTGAGAAAGAGAGTGAGAGACAGCCAGAGGACTGCGAGGTGAGATGATGAAGGCAGGAGCAGAGTGAGGTTCGGGGAGGTGACGTGAGTTTTCACTATTTGTGACTCCAGCTGTATAACTGGAGGCCGCTAACAATGCTCCTGACAGGCGACTACAACCCTGGAGATTCATTAGGTCTTGTCACTATGGAAACCTTCAATCAGGAAAATGCTAGCCATCTTCTCCGACAACTAATGGGTCCAAGGAAATACCTGAGCTCTTCCAAACGCACACACACACACACACACTCATGGACAGGCACATTCCTGATCGTCATTCCAAGTCCCTTGTGTTTAAACATAAAGTAAACACCCAGGCGCTGGGTGCCTTGTTGGTACAACAGCTTTGAGAAGGTGCAGAGCTGAAACACAAACATTGTCCCCGTCACATTATTAAGAGACACACTCATACAGCAACAACAAAACACACCCACTCGCGCTCGCTGTGCTTCAGGTGCACACCAGCAGTGAAGGATATGGGTGGCAGACAGCTCGCAGGCACCAGGAGCGGGGCGGGCTGGTTTGGGTCAAAGCCAAAAGAACCACTGGCGCAAGAGTCGGGTAAGGCAGCTCCTCCTTTTCCTCTTCCTCCTCCTCTTCCTCCCCCTCCTTCTCCCTCTCCTCTCCCTCAACTGACACATGCACCCTCTCCCCCTCCTCCGTGTCATCGCCGTCCGCCTGCGTTGGTCCTCGGTGCTGCTCGTGCAGGTCTGGCTCCTGGGTGCCCGTCATGGCTGTGCTGTGAACAGCCTGAACCTGAAGAGGAGGTCCAGGGGGATCAGGAGATCAGGACATGGCATCATATCAAGACGTGTGTGCGTGCATGTGTTTTTGTGCTGCGGCTCTCAAAGCACAGCAGAAGTGCGTTGTCTGACTGTCAGGCCACACTGTGCACAAACCCCTTCAGCAAACAACAAGTGACCTTTGGAGGAAGAATCACAGCACGGTGATGAGTTCTGTTCAGGAAACATTCATCCGAATCCATCCACACAGAGACGACTGGACGCGAGCAAAGGGTGCAAAACACGGAATCAGCACAAAACAACACGACGCACTTAGACCCCTTCACTCGTTCGTAATCCTACAGCTACGCAATTCTGCGATGACAACAGGCCATTACTGCAGATTCCTTTAATCCAGACGGGCTTTCAACAATCCGGACATACAGCGAGAGAGCAGCTTAGACGGCTGTGTCATACAGCTATGGGCAGAAGAAAGGGTAGCGAGTGATAATGTCAGCTGTTTGATTTTCCGTTTACATTCCACTGCTGATGATTAGTGTTACTTAAAGCTGACTGGCATCATTTTTCCTCCAGCTATTATTCAAGATAAACGCTGATGATACGTGGGGACACTGTCAAGCCACAGCCGACTGTGGTTCATTTTGATGCAGGAAGTGCTAAAAGTGAATGATAATCTCGGGTTTAAATTAAGCAGAGCAGAATAATTTATTGGCCTTCGATTACTCTTTATCTTTTTTTTATTTCATATTCTCTGCTTGATGGAGCAGCATGCGGTGGGGGTTGGCGGTGTAAGAGGGAAGTTGGAGCATGGGACACAGGCCACGTTGTCAGAAGTACACAGCAAACGCTCCGCACCAGGTCCACTGTGTGCTCCTTTATCGCCAAACTGAGCCCCAGAGATTCTGGAAAAAAATCATTCCAAAGCCGCCAGGTTGTGATTAACTTGGAGCAAACGGTGGATACTTTGGACAGCTAACATAAAGAATACTCAGCACAATAGAAGTCTGGCCTGACAATGAGTCCATATATATTTATATAAAAACAGTAGTAGAGACAGGACAACGTGGGGGAGGGGGGGGGGCTGGCGTGTTTACAGTGAACACGAGTGAGTGTGTCTGTGCATTTGATGAAAATAATGAGAATAATCTGCCAGGAATATTTTCAAAATGGGCACGTAGCCCATTTGGCCTGCTAAGAATTCAAGGGCCACACAGTTTCAGGCTTTTTGTTAGGCAGACATCAATTAACCACAATGAAGAGAGATTCACTTGTGTGGTGAGGAACCTCACTGATGAGCCTCTCTTTAAAAACTCATTACGAGCCTGCCTTGTCCATGTGAAAACCAAATCATGCTGCTGAATCTCGACCCGACAGCAGACAGCAAAAATATATTCATACCTTGAAAAGCCTCTGAAGCCCATTATCTCAGGTTTGTATTCAGAATGGCCTCACCTCACATCACAAACACATGAACTGCTCAAATTCTCCACCGTCAATTCAGCGCTTTGTGTCGCATCCATGTCAGAATCAGAACAAATAAAACAAATATATATATATTTATATATATATATATACACACATACAGCATGTACATAGGGAAGTAGGCATTTTCCAGTGACTCAGAGTACAGTGATGTAAGCAGGCCAGTCAGTATCATATATACTGACGCCATATGAGGCAGTACGACATTAGCCACAGCACTTACACCAAAAACAACCTCAGGAAACTGCAAAATGAGATAAACACCAAACATGCCAGGATCAAATCACTATTTGTTGTGGTTTATATTATTGCATATGAGGTCAACATAATGCAGTAAGTACCATAATAAAGTAGCCTACAATAACACCCCTGACTCTTTATGCCACATCATACTCACTTTCAACTGTGACAATATTATTATTTTTTTTTTTTCTTCCTTTTCTATGACAGACACACAAAGAGCGACATCATGGGATGTGGACGTTTTTTTTTCTACTGAGACGCGTTCAGGTCAATAGAATTAAGAAAAAAAGTGCATTGTAGCAAATAGATAAATAAATAAAGAAAAAGAGGGGGGAAATAAACTTTGGATGCAGTGCTTACCGGGGAGCAGCGTCCATCCACCAGCGGCACTCACTCCAGGTCCGCCGCGCGCCCCGAGCTCCCGGAGCCCCGCTGCTCCATCTGGCAGCAGCCCGCTGGTCCTCTGCCTCCTGGCCCCCGCCGATATCCAAACTCAGTCCGTCAGCGGAGGGTGGAAGACAGAGGAGGGAAACAAAGAAAAATGTCACGCAGAAGTTCTACTAAAGTGTAAAAGTTAAAAGTTAAAGAGGACCGCGCGGTTTCCGGTGCGCTCGCGTCCCCTCGGCTGCTGCACGCGCTCTGCTGTGTCAGGTAGTGGAGTTCCGGCGCACCGGGGAGACGGAGAGCTGACTGCGTCAAGCCAGCCAAAGAGAGGCAGCCCGGATGTACACGCAGGTTCCCTTCAAAATAAAACAGTCAGCTCCCGGAAGCAGGTTAGTTAGTCATCAAACGGTGGTTGTTGATTCAGATTAGAAGATGTATTGTCTGAATAAAATGTCATGCAAAGTGGAGCACAACCCAGGCAACAAGCTCATGGAACAAAAAAAGACTTCAGGGAACATTTCTACCACTTCAAGAAACAATGATAATGGGTGATTATATGTTTGTTTGTTTTTTATCGTGAAAAAACAAGAAAAGTTTTTTTTTACTCAGCATCTATTAAGGCATACAGCAAATATTTATAGCTAATTATTTAGAAGGATGGATAATATGTTTCCAGTAAAAGAAAATGTAGCATCAAACTAGACAGAGATGGCAGCAGTTCACTGCCACTAGCCTAAGCTATATGTGCTAAAGGGAATGCTTTTAATATTAAGACACACAACAGATAGTTGATCATTTCATCCCGATGTTTTGAGTTGATCATTTATTTGTTGACTCAACTTGCCTCTTGTCGGCTACTTAGCTCACCTCAAAGCTTCCATCCCATATGGAGCTGCATATGAGCAAATTTCAGGAACAAATTTGCTGCAAAAAACAAAAACTCAAATGTGTTGTTCAACCCGTTTCCTTATTTCTACAGGCGCAAACAAACTAATCAGAGCTCTGCAGACTGAACAGTTTATCAACTGACCCAAATTTAGTTGAGGACAATTTCCAAACATGATTAAGGAAAAATGCCACAAATTGACCAGAAAGATGTGCTTGTTTCTCAGTTTTTGTAAAAAAAAAAAAAACAACAACAAAAAAAAACCAAGAAAACAAACAAAAAACTAACAAAGAAAAATAATCTTTACTAATTACAAATGGTCAGACTAAACAAGCACTCTCAATAGCTTTGTTTGGACTTAAAAATATTGGTAATAACACATTCACAGCAAATCTGCACAATGGAAAAAAAATCATTGTAAACAATAGCTAAATCAGAACAGGGCCACGGGATGAAGAGCTCGAAATAGCTGATATTGTGCTACGCTACAGCAATGGCTCCAACAACAGTTTTATTTTGAAAGTTCTGCCTGGAGAAGTTTATTCTAAATAGGGGATAACTTGACACTGACAGAGCAAGTCAGAGCATGTGACTTGTCCCCTCTCCTCCACCTCACATTACACACCATCCCAGCATCCCTTTTTCTGTCTCCGCCTGGCACTTATCTCACCAGCCAGCCACCTGGACAGTGTGTGTGTGTGTGTGTGTGTGTGTGTGTGTGGAGGCGGAGAGGGCCGTGTGTGTGTGTGTGTGTGTGTGTGTGTGTGTGTGTGGAGGCGGAGAGGGCCATCATATTAGACCCCAAGCTTCACACTCAGCAGGAGTGTTGATTCAGTAAACCCAGAAGAGTGGCAGAGGCACCAACACAATACCAGGTGGTACAATACTACAAAAAACATAATTTCCATAATAGTAGTCAAAAATTTGATTCTTTTACCTGTGTGAGGAATACGCACAAAAAAGGCCTATTCCACTGTATTCAAAATACTAGAAGCTCAAAGAACACAGATAATGTTACAGCTTTCCTAATAGCACACAATAGATAAATAACATCCAATGCAACTTTGTGCTATTACTGATACACTCATGTTATTAATGTTTCATATTAGGTTAATCTCTTCTACCACATTAAGTTTTATTCACTTAACATACGTTTTGGGTCCAAAGCCCGTAACCCGCAAAAGAAGCTAGTGACTAAAAGTGCAGCTTAGATACTTCAAAAATAATAAACAAATGCATACAACAATTTACCTTCATGTAATAAATAATCACGCTAGAAAATATCATGTTTATCATAAAAGAAAATATGTATATTTTACTCTAAAACTGCAGGTATACCAACAAAACAAGGCAGAATAATCATTATAAATCAGCTGAAACTGAACTACAGCTCATTTTTCGGTGAAATTCCCTGAAGGCCTCCTGCCAGTCCCTGTTTCCCACTTTGGGAACTAATATTAGAACTACAGTATACAGTAGGTCTAAGCAAACAGCTTACAGGGAGCACTAGTCTTAACTGCTCTCTTGCTAATAATATGTACATATGGCCTCCAAAAAAAAAAAAAAAAAAAAACCTTTCAGGGGCTTTTTTGTTTGATGTTTACACTTCATTAGCCAGAAAACGAGAGTCCCACGGCTGAGGCTCTGGGAGGCTATAATACTCATTACGTGCTGGAAAAACAAATTAGAATGGATTAAAAATAGGCAGGCGAATTTGCTATTGTTAAATCCAACTAGCAGGACAGAACATTAAAAATTTGGCCTACTGCAGGAAAAAGCCATATTGTCGCCTAAATTAAAAGGATTTATTTTCTGCACAGCGAGCGTTTTCCAGACATCCTGGATCCAGTCTGACACACTCAGCTCTGCTGCACATTCAGCGGCGTCACGATCGCATGGCAATGCGAGCTGCAAAATCTGCATCAATAATCTCATTTTTCAGCACTCAGCTGCACGCCGGCAAAGATTTGAGCTAAGTGCATCAAGATGTTCACTCCAAAAATCATTCCAAATCGTCCTGGAGCAATTTTTTTTTTATTTGTCATGATCTAGAGAGCAAAAGCAGAAACTGTGGCCTGTTGTTGGCGCCAGATTAAAAGTCAAACAATCATCGCATCAAAAACTAGACGCAACCATTTGATGGATACAAGACAAACAGGCTGACAATCACACTGTCTCACCACTAACAGATTTGCACTAAGAGCAGGGAAACCTGCTCCTCACAGGTATCATTAGTCTTCCAGCAGCAGCAGCAGCATCCTGCAACTCAGACACACAGTTTAGGATATCTAGGACATGCAACCACACAAACAGACACACAGACCTCTCTGTGTAGAAAAAACCCTACTCTCCCAGTGAGGAAAACTGATGAGCGCAGCCCAAAGCCTCTGTGTGTAATGTGTGTTTGTGCGTTCACTGGCGGTAAATAGGTTGTTACTGGGTCTCCCTGGCTGTGTCTCCCCTCCGCTGCTCCCATCCGTTTCCCCTCTCCCTCCAGCTCGACTCATCCCTCTCACACTTCCTGTCTTGTGTCACTCGTGCGAGACTCTTTCTGCCTCGCAGAGTCATTTCATGCATTTTTCACTCCGGCTCTGTCGCTGTGGTGTGTTCATGTGCTGGTTTACGTTACGTCACTGAAATGCACACACACACACAGAGAGAAATACGTTTCCAGTGTTATTGGTTGTGGATGGGTATCTAGGCCAAACATTATTACCAGTGTGTCGTAGGCACCCCTCGGGTGTGTTTCCATGGTGACCATCACATAACATTATTCTGTATACGGGCAGGTCTTTCATTCTACGCCTTTGTCATGTATACGCACACGCATACTGTGGGAATTCGATTTCAGATCAATAATCCCGATCGGCCACTGAAATTGCCATGACAACCACCTAGGGGCACATCCTGATACAAAATGCCAATACACACGTACAGCACCACGTGTACATGTACATGTACACGGGCAGTGTGACACTGAGCCTGCTTACTCCTTTACTTGACCTGGTTACAGTAGACGTACACAAAGAGGTTATCAGTGCACGCACACACACACACACACACACACACACACACATAAGTAGTGTCTTGGTCGGTGGTGTCAGTGTCTATGTGTTAAAGTTTCAGTTTTCAGAGCAGGGGGACAAAGGCGAGAACACTAATTATAAGATGACTCTGATGGCTTTAACTGTCGTCTCCGCCTCTCTACCTTTAACTTACCTGTACTGACACTCTAGTGTATCCCACTTTGTAAGAAACAACTTCTGGAAGTAGAGAAATCAGGGATCAACTGAAAATGTAGGTAAAGCGAGTGATGAGGAAGCAGCGGAAGGATTAGTAAATACTAGTAAATACAAGAGAAAACAATATTGTTGTAAGTTTTAAAAAACTGGGATGGTGATCATTTAACGAGGTATTGATCAATGTTATGATCACTTTCTCCAGCTGCCCTGCATTACTCGTTTTACGACATGCATGCAATGTAAATTCACGCCTAAACACAAAGTTGTCAGTCCCTTAGTTCCAAACCTCCTATGCATTAATACCTACACATATCCCTGGATCGGGAGCCAATGAGCATTTTTTTGTGATATTTAAATGTACACTGTTTACATTGTCTGCACTATAAACCACACTGGGTCAAAAATCACTGGAGAAAGTCCAGCACACAGCAACATCTTATCACGTTTGCGAGCACAAATGCACGCTGGTGCATACGGCCGCGCGGTCAGTCATGCACACATACAGTACAGCGGGCGGCGGCTTCGCTTCAACATGGCATTAACGTCAGAGGAGGAGAGAGAGTTTGGTTGCGAGCCGGTCAATGAAGCAGCATCTCTTCTGACAATTGGCAGAAGGGAAGTTGCTTAGCAACCTTTGGCCTCGATGACAGGAAACGATGCCATGCTTGTAAGACAAAACACAAACAGACAGGCAGATAACAGGTGCACATGCACACACATGTGCACACACACACACACACACATATGCAGAATGAACCTTGGTGGATGCTAGATGAAAGGAATAATGAGTAATGATGACAAAGATAATCTGGGCAGGGGTTAAAACAATATATTCATCCTCTTAATGGTCGCACTGATCTCTGAGTCCATTATGGATGACCCTATACATACATACATACACACATATACACACACACACACACATGCATGGACTAAGCTTCTATGTGCTGCTTTTTGAGAGAGAAAAAAAATGGCATCTGCTGCTCTGTTGTTCCTCAGTGTTCCCTCAACCTGTCTGTGAACCCATCTCCTGCCTCCTCTGTGATCCACGCGTCACGCCACCCCACCGACTGCACACACGCGCTCACACTGTGCACACACAGACACACAATAAACACAATGAAGCTTACTGCCGTGTGCTCTGGGACGGACTCACTGCCATGTGGGGATGAGTTTTAGACCTGAAACATGTAAGAGGAGATTTTCATTGGCAATAAGGAGGACTTACAGTGCCACACGGTGTTCAGTCTGTCTCACTGCATCCGGCTCCTTCAGGGTTTTAATTTCATTTGTATGTTTGTGAAGAAATGAGCTGTCACAGACCTTGGAACTCAGCATTGTGCCTGAGAAAAGAGCATTGGAGGACACACTGTCCTTCTCCTTCTCCAACAAAACAATCATGTCATTGGAAAAATAACATGTTATTCTGCCAGTACTGCAGCACATCTTTGTTCTGTTGTCACATAGCTGAGGTATTTGCTGCTTATAACTGTGTCCAACACATACGTTTAGCTTCGTTCAAGATAAGACATTGTGTTTGATCGGCTTCATAGCAAATCATGAAGATGGAATAGTTTTGGTACATTAAGTCCATTCTGAAACCAAGATCTGCTCCCAAAACTAATTACAGAGCTAGAATCCTCTTCCAGCAGAGATCAGCATTATCTCATCCCTGGTTACTATGAAAACCAATAACCTTCCCATTCACAAAGATTCATTATCTGCAGCCTTTCAATTATTTTCTGTCCTTTTTTTTCCAAACTCTGCAATACGATCTTGCGTAATAACAATAAAGTCATTACCTTGTGTAATGACAATAAAGATATTATTGTTTCATGTACGTTTTCTTTCTTTTGTAATACTACAATGAGGAACAAGCAACTGTCTAAATTAATTCATGATATAATTACTTTGACAATTTATGTTGTCACAGCATAAGAACCATTATGAACTTGTTGCATTTAAGCTTCCTACTGTTAACAGAATAAGGGCGAATTCTTATTTTATTGAGAATGTTACATTATTTAAATGTTGATGACAGAACATTTAGACTTGATTTTCTGTTCTTTATTGTTTGTTACTTTATATCTAGGACCATCAGGTCTTTAAATCCGTATGAAAAAATGTACTAAATTACAAAACAACTGTTAAATGAAGATAACTTGAAGATGCTGTTCTGTAATTCAGCCCAACACGCTGCGTGATTCTATGCGGTTTGTTCCAACACTGATAAACAAAAACTCAAAGCATCTTTATCAGGTCAAAACATTTTAATTTAAAAAAAAAGTAAACACATTATAGATTTTCAGATTCCAGTGTAGCATGAATGCATTTAGGTCTACTTTACATCTAAGGGAAATACCGGTGATTTTGCAAATTTTAGCCCATTAATCAAAAACATTTTACCACTAACAATTTCATAATCTTCTAGCAGGCTACTTGATTTAATTCATGTTAAGCTCATTTCATGTAGGTGAACTGCTTAGAACTTATTTTTTTGCCTTAATCCGACATTCAGTAAATTAAAGAAAAAAGCTGGCATGAACCCAATCCATGGATACTCAAAACGGAGATTACTAACACCGAAAGTGGTTAGTAGTAAAGTATACAATTTATAATTACGCTAATGTGCTAAATCATGCAAAACTGCAAGAGCAGACCTTCAAAAAGCGCTTACAGTGTAACACTGAAGATCAACCAGTATTTAAAACTCAAACAACACATATGTGGATGTGAGTTTAACAAACCGAGGAGAAATTATGCAAAGAAAACGTTAATGTCTATTTACAAATGAATCAGAGGCAAAGAAACAGCGATTCCACCTCCGCAAAGAAGCAATCACATCCCTGAGTACAGTTTGTATTTAGATTCACTGCTGTATGATCTGGATTTCACCATCAATCATTACTGACTGGCTCTCGGCTTGATCACAAAAGTGCAGCACAGTAGATTTCATTTTGACCACAAAGGTGAAAGAAACCTCAGCAGCGCTCATACGGCCCAGACAGGAAGTTTAGAGAAAGTTTGATGATCTACAGGGACAAAGAAACATGGACTCCATCAGCGTCACGGACAGTCAAACAACTATGCAAGTTTAGCTCTGCTCCTGTTTGCACGGGGCCTCCTCTTCTGCATTCCCTGTCTTCTTCTCCTCTTCCTCATCATCTTTATCTTTGCTCTTTTTGTGTTTCTTCTTCTTGTGCTTGTGCTTATGCTCTTTGTGTTCTGCTTTGTCCTGACCTGTGTGCTTCTTATGCTTTTTGTGTTTTTTATGTTTCTTGTGTTTCTTCTTCTTTTTGTCTGCGGTGCTGGTGTTGGCCGAGTCACTGTGGTTGCCCGGGCTGGGGCTGCGGGAGGGCTGGCTGGGGGACAGACTGAGGCTTCCGCTCCTTTCTCTCTCCGCATCAGATCCTTCGCCTTCGCTATAGTCGGGCACGAAGGCAGCCTCATCCGTCTCACGACCCAGGTCAGAGCACAGCCGCTGTCTCTTGGGCTCTGAGCCACGGATGTCCTCTCGTCCCCCGCTGCCTCTGCTCTCTGCCGATCGCTCCTCCTTCCCTGTCACTCCTCTTGCCTCCTCTCTGCCACCGCCTCCTCCTCTTGCCTCCTCTCTACCACCGCCTCCTCCTCTTGCCTCCTCTCTACCACCGCCTCCTCCTCTTGCCTCCTCTCTGCCACCGCCTCCTCCTCTTGCCTCCTCTCTGCCACCGCCTCCTCCTCTTGCCTCCTCTCTAGATGCAGATCTTCCTTCATCTCTTACCCCTCTTCCTTCCTCCCGCACAATTTTAGGTTTGGTTGATTTGTCAGAGTTTGCCGCTGCGGCCCTGCCACCTTTACCCTCTTCCTTTGGTGCTCTTGCTTTCTTCTCCTCCCTCACTCCTCCTCTCCTCTCCTCCCTTAGGGAATCCCGGCCTTCATTCCTGACAGGTTTTGGGGCCTCACTCTGCCCTTCTCTCGCTCGGCTCTTCTGAGGCAGTGGTGATAGCTCCTTGGGCACAGTGGTGCCGTTTTCCTGCCCCTCCTCGTCATCCTCCCTCTCCCACTTGGAGCGAGGAGGAGGCTGAATGACTGGCTCTTCCCTGACTGGGCTGGCCACAGGGCTGACACGTGGACTCAGTCCTCGGCTCCTCACAGGGCTACACGGTGGCAGCTCTGTAGGTTTAACAGATTCACTCTTCTGGTCTTTTTCTGAGCCTCGCTTTGTCTCCTGAGTTGACCTATGTTGAAACAAACATTTAAGGTGATTGTTGTGATTGTTAGTGTTCTGCAATCAATTTTCTTAACAGAGAATAGTTTCAAGTCTTCACACTTCAACGAGAAACTAAGGAACGCTATATATATGATCACTTGCCTACCAAAACACTTGCTAATATTTCTGTCAATAAATTAATTGACTCATTCTGCTCAATTTCTAAAGCCTAAGCCCATTAGAACTAGTTCCACATCAGAAATCAAATGTGCCTTTATGCCAACAAAAGCGATGGGATGCAATATCATTTTAAATAAGGGAAAGCATTTTTCCACAAAATTAATTTAAAAATGTCCTTTAAGTAATACAGAAACAAGAGACTCACCTGGTGGAGCTCACAGTGTGACTTGTCAGAACCTTTCGACTGATTCTGGGTTTGCTCTTCGCAACAGTGCCATCACCATCTTTCACAGCTGGAAGAACAAGACGGTAAAATAATGGAAGCACAAGTTTAATCAAAACATAATTGGGTGGTACGAGACAAATGAAAGTTACCGTCCCTTCCCACGTGCATGCAGTCAGTGATTCCAATTACCTTCTTTCTGAGCAGAAGCTGGTTTGTCTCCTGAGGGGGCACTCTTCTCTGCTCTGTCCTTGGAAACACTCCTGGGAAATAAGAGAATATAATTACACATATCATATCTATAACAACAACACTTAAACCAAGCCTTCATGTGGGGAAGAGACTAAAGGAACAAACCTCTCAGATTTAGCAGCTCTTTCTGACCCTTCACCTTTTTCCTTCGAGGACGAGCTCGGTTTCTCCGGATGGTCTCCCTGTCTCTTGGTGACAGCTGATTTCTCACCAATGGTCATTTTATCCAGACAGACAGACCTTGCTACTGCACTTGCACCACTGGAGGTCTTTCGATCTGTCTTGACTGACCTGTCTTCTTCAACGTCTCTTTCTGTTGTAGCTGCAACTTTCTGCGAGCTTGACCCAGAGACCCTGTCGCTCTCTCTGTCTGAACCAAGTCCTCTGTCTGATCCAGAGGGCCTGTCTCGCTCCCTGTCCAGTCCCGAGATTCTCTCCGGCTCTCGATCAGAGCCCTGCAGCCTCTCTGCAGCACTTCCTGGTCTCTCTCTGGAGACTGCCCTCTCAGCAGAAGAAGACCGCTCTTTTCTTCCAGCTACTTCTGCCATGCTGCTGGATCTGTCCCTGTCAGAGAAGCTAGGAGCAGCTAATCGGTCGGAGGTGGACGCAGTCTTCTCGGGACCTGGTGCTGCTCTGTCTGAGACTGCCGTTTCAGTGCTGCTTTTTCTGCCCAGATCCCTGTTCAGTTTGATCCTCCTCTGGGTGAGTTGGATCTGAAATTGGACATAAACCCAAACAAAAGCTTTACATAACTTTTTTAAACTATAAACCGATGTGCACACGCACACACACATTACAGCATTCTCAATTGCACACACAAGCACGCACGCACTCCCATACACATTTCTATACACACACACGCATATACACACAAATATTTGTGTATACCTACATACATACACATATACACACACACACATATATATATATAAACATATTTACGCATGCATGTATCCACTAGCATCATTCACATAAAATACATACACACATTTATGCACACATACATACTGTATGGGGGGGGTGTTTGGGAGAGTGAGACAGGGCGAGAGAGAGAGGCTGCAGTATACACAAGCAAAGAATGACAACATAGAAACAGAGCTTAATAATGTAAAACCTGCTTTCATAGTTTATTTCTTATGAATGTTAAATTTGACGATTATAATAAATTGTTCCCACAATCATTAGTGGCAGTTGTAGTGTTAATTTTTTTAAAAAAGGCTTATAAATATGAAAATAAATAATTATAAATATGTAAATCTTCTCCCAGGAGTCTACCCATGCCGCAGACCCACCGGCAGGTCCATTAGAGGTCTGATGGTTCCTCGATCAGAATCTCGACTGCACATGTCACGGCTCCCGGGTATTGGAAGAAGAGCAGGTCGGTCTGAGGAGGGTGGGGGCCTGTGAAGCAGGGGCTGGTGAGACAGGTGTGGGTGAGGGAGGACATCACCACCTAGCCCATCTATCCTCCTTATCTTTCCAGGAGGAGGTCCAAGTAAGGAGCGACCCTCCTCGCCCATTCTCCTCCGACTTTCCACTGGGGAAGTTGATCGATGGTGGAGATGGGGTCCATGTTGATGTGGAAGGAGACCACTATTATGTGGGTCTCTTCTTCCCCGAATGTCGTGGCCAAATCGAGGTCCGTCATGAAGAGAAGAATGAGGTGGAGGCAGGTTTTGGGAGGACAGAGGAGGAGTCTTAAGCAGAGCAGGCCTCACTGAAGTGCTTTTACTCTTTTCCTTTTTTGGTGTACTTGAGTTGAAAGCCTCTTCTGGCTTGGCTTTAACAGTCTTTAACGGTTTAGCAACAGAGGAGGAGGAGGAGGAGGAGTCTCTCTTTTTGATGACAGCTACTTCCCCAGTCTTTTTCTTTAGCTTCTCGTTCTTTGCCTTCACCCCCTCTGTCTTCACTTTAGGTTTGACTTTCTGGACCTTCTCTTTCTTAGTCTTTTCAGACTGAGTCTTTGATGTAGTCTTGGTTGGGGGCTTTATGGGAGGAGCAGCACTTTTAGAAACTGGACCTTTAGAAGCTGTGGAACCAGATGGAGGTTTTGAGGAGATTGGTGGCGTTTTAGTGAGTGAAGGAATTTCGTCCATTGGTTCATCTCTGACAGGGGTAGCGTCACCTCTGTCTGCTGAATCTGGCTCTGGTTCCTCTCCAGGCTTTTTCTTTTTAATTTTCTTTGTTTTCAGGACTTTTGTGCTAGACTTGGTCCCAGATGAGGAGGAGGATGGGGGGTGGTGTGGGGGAGCACCTCTCTCTTCTCTCCCTCTCCTTCCTCTCCCCTGGGGGGAGTAAGCCCTGGATAATGGGGACATTCTGTCCCTCTCCCTGTCTCTGCTACCACGGCCCCTGTGATGCATCGAAGGATGTTGGTTGTCATAGTCTTTGTAATATTTGTTGTACCAGTCTGCATACTCCTTTTCCCACTGACGATATCTTTCCCTCTCCCAGCGCTCATGGCCTGCAGGACTTGGTCCCTTTAGTTCATATGACAGAAGGTCCCTAGGCGGCGGCTTTCGCACAACAGGGCTGCGGTTCCGAAGGCCACCAGGGGAGCGAGACCGTGATCTGGACCTGTAGGGTCCTGCTCCTTCTGCTCCCTCCCAGCCTCCAGCACGATATGATTGGGGGGATCGTGGAGAGCCAGAGCGGCGATACCCATAAGACCTTGAGCGTGAGCGGGACCTTGACCGTGTGCGTCCATAACTTCGTCCATTGCGCCTGGAATAAGGGGAACGCGTATAAGACCTGCCATGGGAGCGTGAACGGGAGCGGGAACGACTGGGGGTGTAGGAGTAGGACCTGGATCTTGATCTAGATCTTGATCGTGATCTAGAACGAGTGTAAGGAGAACGGCTGAATGGAGAGCGACTGTATGATCGGGACCTAGAAAAAAAATGTTGGAGAAACAACATAAGTAATGCAAAGTAGAATGAAAGTAGATTCAAAAATGGCTTGAAGGATTATACACAAGTAATTAATGTAAGAACTACAAGCAATTTTCATTTGTCCTCTTAACAAAGTTACCTGGAATAAGACCGTCTCTGTCTCTTTGGATTTCTGTACTTCATAAGCTCTTTGTGGAAGTCTTTTGTGAATTCATCAAGTTTGGATGTAATTCTGAGGATACGAATAGAAGAACACCAAAACATTAAAAATTATTATAATGCTCATTTTTACAATAGTAAATCACAATCCAAATAATGAGCAATGATAATGATATTCTTTGAGTGAATCCAATAGTCAATGGCTACTGTTCATGCTTTCATTTGAATTCACTCATTTGAATGAATGAACAGTAGCCATTGATTACTGGATTTGCTTCTTGGAAGACAAAAACAAAAAATTACTCACTTGTCCTGTCGGTGCCTCTGTCTGTAGAAATCTTCCTTTGCTAGGGGGGGCTGAGAGAGGGAGGGTGGGAGATGGGCTAGAGGGGGCTGGGTACCAGGGGCAACCCAAGGAGGGTTGAGCCCTGGTGGTCCAGGGGCAAAAATAGGCTGGGGCTGGTAACCAATAGTGGGAGGAGGAATAAGGCCTGGGCCAGAGGTATATGGAGGGGGATAGGGTTGTGGAGGGGGTGGAAACAAGGCAGGGGATGGGTATACAGGGGGGGCAGGTACAGGGGGTAGGGCTGTCGGGAGGTGGGCTGTGGGGTGGTCTCCTCGACCTCTGTAGGGCCTGGATTACAGAGAGAGAGATAAATGTGAGGGTATTATATTAGAATAAAAACGCAATAGTTTAGAACTGTCAAGCTGACAGATCTTACCTTTCCCAGTGTCTGGATCCCCCGCGGTGAGAGTGGTGGGGCCGTGACTGGTGACCTAATTGAGTAGACAGTGTTTAATTAGCTGCAGAGTGTCTTTCCAAGCACAGTTAACTTCCATAAATTATCTAAGCTGAACCTTGTACCTGATGGATGAGATGCTCTTGCGGGTGGTGGATGACCAATAATACTTAAATGGTAGCCCTGTGAAAGATTAGCATGAGAACAATGAGATCCCCAAACTCCAGTCCATTTGTTGCGCTCAGAAATGAGCAGGTGTGTGCTAAGAATGCACTTATTAACGCAGTTATTAAAACAAATGATACTCACCGGTGGTCTACTTTCTGATGTACTTTCTGAGCCTGGTCTGACTGAAGGTTCTGGGTCTGTTTCACTAAAAAAACAAAGAAATACATTAAACGTGGCTCTCAACATCAAAAGTTCTGTTGACAATGTGGTTTCAGGTTTTTAACAAAATACCTTAAAACAAACTTACCCTGGTGGGGGTGGTTCACCCTGACTAGAGGAGTGCATGGGGGAATTGTGGTCAACAACAGGCGCAGGGGCAGGTGAAGCATCTTTACTTTCAACAGCAGCAGCATGAGGAGAAGGAGCAGCAGTTGTAACAGTTGCAACAGGGGTAGGTGCAGGGGGAAGGGCCTGCACTTGAGGTGCAGTGGTGGGTACACTTGTAGCAGGTGGGGGAGCAACATTGGCCAGCAATGGGTCCTGCTGTCTTGAGGGTAGAGGCCTGGTTAACTGAAGGCGTGGTGGTGGCCGGGCTGCTTGTTGGACCTGCTTACGTGCATGTTTGGTGTACCCTGTCTCGTTCTTAAAGTTATTTACAGCCTACGTGAAGAAAAACATATGTGATTTCAAAACACAAGACAATTTGGTTTTGAGTGCAAGTATAACAGGCCAAAATATATTTAAAAACAAACAAACATGCATCTCGGGGATTACCTGTCGAAGAAATTTGTTGGCAATGAGATTATCAGGTGAAACATCTGACTGTTTACATGTGAAGCAGGTGTGCTCCTCCGAGTCCAATAAGGCAGTCCGGATACCTAACAACAACAGTCTTTAATTAGTTGACGCCGAACATTAATTTCAAGAATAAGAATCTTTATCTTCTTGCACATCGTCCATTGCACACTAGCACGACAAAATTAAATTGGTCCAACAACTAAACATACTCAGATTCTCTATGAGAGAAACCATTACAGATCCACAGTAAATCACAGAGACTGTTTTTTTTTTTTGCTGAAATGTTGAAATTATTTAACATTTGCTTGAGTAAGAACTCACAATCATCGCAATAACTGTTTCCACAGCAGGGTATTACGACAGCATCCGTCATCAGGTCGTTGCAGATTGGACATAGCAGTTCATCGGGAATTGGGTCCGAATCATCCTCAGATGATGACTGCTCATGAGGAACAAAAGGAGGGCGCTCCTTCTTTCCTACAGCATATGCTTCCCTATAATAACATATTTGTAATATTATACAGGTTGTCATGTACAAGTATACAAAAATAGTGTGGATTTTTGGGTTGACACATACGCATCTATTGCAGGTATTGCATATTCTCCAGTGCTAGTTAGCATGGCTCCTTTGGTGCCTGGCTCTGCTTTTACCATGAAGCTCTGAGGAATGCCTTTACTAATCCTAACTGGCTTGGGACCCTCCACACTCTTATCCTGGACCTACATTTAAAAAAAAAAAAAAGACAAAAGAAAAACAAAGAATCATTTCAAATAAAATCTACTATCACAACTTCCTAAAAAAAAAAAAAACATAACTTGAAGAAAAATCAAATAGAAATCTATAATTACCAGCAGCATGGGGCACTGTCGAATATAGTGGCCAGCTTTACCACAACGATAGCAGGTATAGTGAGCGGGTGGTGGCCCAACTGCTTTCTTGGAGTAACTACGTAGACAATTTAAAAAAATAAAAAATCTTGTTAGTGAATTTAATTTTGTGCTGATTATTGTTATCAAATACAAATGCAAAATGTGTATGCACTAACTGTATTGGGTCATATTCGTGGTTGGACTGAGACATCATGGCTTTAATCTTGTCTTCCTCTGATGCATTTGCATCAACCAGGTTAGCAGTCTAAAACAAGAGACTGAAATAAGTAACGACAAAAGGACATAAAAAAACATAAAAAGCCAGCTTGTATAATAACACTACCTTGGCAAGTTGGGCGAGTGACAAAGAAGGAGAAGAATCAGTCTGCAGGAGAATCAGAGTACAGATAATACACATGTTAACATTATGTCTAACTGACATACAGTGGAAGATAAGAGCCCAGATAGTTTTCCACCACATATGTGTCCAGTCCCTCCCCTCAAGCCAAGTCTTTGCACCAAATTCAAGGCATCAAGTCAAGCACCTGCATAAAATAATGCAAAAAATATGCGAGTGTGCGCATTTAAAGGTAGACGTGGGTTATTCAACTAAAATACATAAAGTTATATCTCTGTACATGAAAAAAATCTAAATTTTATTTAAGTAAATTAAAAAAATTCCCTCAAGGGCATAATCTAATAATCTGATTTTTTTTTTTAAATTAGATGTGTGTCCCTTCATTAACTCTACATTTCAAAAAATAAATTCATAGAGAAGTCTATTCTAGTGCCAGGAGATAAAAATGAATATTATTGCACAATTAGTTACAAGTATTATGTTAATATTACTTTAGTGACCTCATCCTAAAATTCTACATGAACACATTTATGATCATCGCTGTATGAAAATTATTAAACACTGTCAACACCACCAAACTCTAGAAAAATACAGCTGTCAACATTTTACAGGTTTCACTGCTACTACTCTTCCCTTTACTACATATACTTATACTATGCCTCCTTTAACTATGGTGATTTTCTCAAAGGAATACTTGCCATTTAATTTTAGTGTTTGCTTTGCCACAGTTATTTCTGTTTTTTGCAATGGTTTGTTAAAGGAGGTTGTCACGACTGTTAGAACACTGATGAAAACCAGCTTAGGGCTAATTTCAGTTACCTAATGAACTAGCAATGAGTGGTGCCACACTGTTTACTTTTTTTTAAAGGCGCTAAATATAGCGCTTACATGTCAAATAAGCATATGGCTAATAAGGTAAATGTACAGAATTATTGAAATATGCCAATTAGGATAAAATTAACCTAAGAGCTGTCAAGTATTCCTTCAAAGTGTCCACTGAAGCTGCCCTTATACCACTCGAAAGTGAATGGTTAAAGAAAGGGATGTTTCTATAATGCAGGTCAACAGTCACCAAACCATGAGGAATCCAGTCCCACTCGCAAAAACAAAGAGTTTTACAACAATTAAGTGCCTACGCCTAGTTCTTGTAACACGCATCCTTGAGTAAATAATCCATCATGATATGATACAGCTGATTAGACAAAAATACAGACTTATTTAATATACCCCAGCTAAGGGCTGTCAACTATATGTTCAAACTGTGCGCTGAAGCTGCCATTATACCACTAAGGAGTGAATGGTTAAAGAAAGGGATGTTTCTGTAATACAGGTCAACAGTTACCAAACCACGAGAATCCAGTCCTAAACACACAAATGTTTTACAACAATAAAGTGCCTGTGGTTATTGGAAAAAAAACAAAAATAATCCATCATCCATCGGGATATGCAGGACTTGGAGGAAAGACGGGCTACTTGCAGAGGGCTGTGGAGGGAACACACAGGGATCTGGTGCAAGTGGCTCTGACACTGAACCACTGAACAACTTTATTGACAGGTTCTGCAGCTTACAGCTTACAGGACACACTACACCAGAATACTCACTGCAGTAACCCATGGAAGACCCCAAAGATTGACAGGATGTGTACTTTACCGATAGTGTCATAGTACTATGTGATCATGTCACAACATTGTGTCGGTGGCCAAGTCAAAGCATCTCACTTATGAAAACTACCTTCTTGCTGATGCCCCAAACCATAGTAGTAAAAAATACACTTAGAATTAGTACCTGCTTCTTTTCAAAATATTACTGAAATATTTCAAAGCATTTAACTCAGAAGTGTAAAAAAGCTCCATGCCTTTACGGTTTAAGGATTATGTGAAGTCCATTGCAAAATAGAACATGGTGAAAATTAACAATACACAACAGTTGACATTGTAAATGTTACTGAACAGATTAGATTAGACTAAACGTGGGCAAGTTAAGATGTCAAAATAAAAAGCAGGTGAGCATGCCACTCACACAACTGTAGTCTTGTAACTGTAATGAACATTAATTACATTAATCCCAGCCACTTTACTCAACTCCACATAAATATTTTCACAGAAAATAAAATGACAATGAATTATTCATAAATTCCTTTTACAAACCCCTTTAGAATACATCTGACTGCCCTGTTGCAGGCTACAAATAATTTCAATATGAAACAGTCATCAACAGTTTGAATTATCAATTAGAAAGTATCAACAGTTTAACAATTTGTCAGTTCAGAGCATTCAAAACAGTATCTAGTCTGTTGTTTCTCTTATCAACCTCATCCCATTCAGCCACAATTTAAAACTTTAATTTGCTAAATTTGAAACAAACTCATTTTAAGAGAGAAACAACAAACTACTGTTACTGTGGTGACTTCAGAAAAGCCTTCCCAAAAGACATCATATGACATATAGAGGTTGAGAACGCAACACAAATGTAGCTAACACACAGTGAACAAAAGGTACAAAGAGCTTGATCATTGATAGAATGTTTTCTGAATAAGGTGACTAAAGTCAGAAAGAGGGAGAGAGAGTGAGATGTGAGAGGAGGACAGAGTGTTGTTTTTTGATTTGTTTTACATACTGGTCTGGAAGATCCCACCACAGCTGTGTCAGAACGATCTCTGTAGAAATGAACAAAGGACAGTAAGAAATCAATCGATCAAACAAACAACTATTTATGCTAAAGGGGAATTCAGTTTGAGTAGTCTACAAACCATACAAACATTCTCTACAAGAGACAATGTGGAGTTAGACAAACTCTTTTTAATCTAAGCTTATTTGCAAGTTTAACTTAATTGTGATCATATGGCTCAATCGTAATTCCACTAATAACTTATGTGTACATACACAATGAACGTCCTGCCAGCCGGTTTCACTCCACCAAGCGGCGTACGGCGGACAATCACGGATGAATGTTTCGGAATGTGGGCTTCATCATCAGTATATTCTACAAAATGCAGCAGAAAAAAAAAATCAGAGCACAATTTAACAAACAAAACATGATAACACCTAAACATCAATAACATTAGAGAACACCCAAACACACAACATGACATCTAAACATCATCATTCAGTGGAGCACATGGCATTTATGTGCCTTTAGTGAAGTCATGTAAATAGATGCACAGTAAATATGGTGTGTAAAGCCAACATCCAAATATGAAATGCTGTAGTGGTTTAAATCACCACCATATTTTCTTGATATTGCAAAGTACATATTAACATAGTTATTCTGCAAATACAGTCTGCAAAGGTTTAAGTCATTCAAATGCAGCCGGCTGAAGCTATATACGTGTTCATATACACAATATTTTCAACATAAATTCTAAAATGTCAAATTGTCTAATATTGTCTAAAATTGTAATACCCACACACACCAAAACGTTTCATCTTTATAGACACAAAAATATTTTAAAGAAATTAGATTTAAATTTAATAGCGATCAGGTACATTGGGAGGAATCTCATTCGAGATGCTAAATGTAGTAACACAATTTCAGCTTTTAATTGAAAAAAATGGTAAAACGTGAACTTTTGTTGATTTATTATAATTATAGTCATTAACAATAAAACAGACATCGATTGCACTATAGTCAATTATTTAATGACCAAGCCTCTTATACGACAACGTACCTTCTCGAGTCTGCGCGTTGGTGATCTGCAGGTCGCAGTCTGTGGCCTTCAGGCGTTCACGGGCCATAATCTGCCTTTTAAGCTCGTTGAGTGTGATATGCAGGCCATCGAAAGTGACTGTGTTGTAGTCCAGTTTAGAGGAAAACTTATAATGAACACACGACATTTTTACAGGTCTAAGCACTTAAGTGAATCAAGCACAAGGGAAAGACAAAAACCACAGGTCTGGTATGATAACAAGATAAGAGACGGCCAACATTGAACACAGCAAACTAAGCCCGGTGACTTTCAAAGGTACACCTTTATATTCGCTGCAACACTGGTGACACAGAAATGAATTATATGTGGAAGGGTGCTGGTCGCAGATGACGACAGAGTCTTTGTTATTGCCGAAGAAAAATAATCCAGGGCGCCTGTATGAGGCGCTGTGTTCCTCGCAAGTTCGTTATTGTCCGATAAAACACATCAAGATGCCACCGAATCCAAGAGAGTCCGTGTGTCACAGTATAATTTTAACTGTGATTTAAATGAGGCCAAGTCCGGGTTGAAATGTCCTTGGACGAAAACCCAGGGCCGAAATGCTGTGAGCCGCTAGCAGCGGCCCACCATCGGTCGTTCTGGTATGTTTTGCCCTCTAAGGAACAGTTTTGTCAATCCCACACTTCCAAGCCACAACAAAACTCCACACGCTTCCGGTACAAATTCAGGAGTGTTTAGACGTTAAAGATTAATATTTCTGACACGTTAATCTATCGTATACAGATTGGCGAGTTAGCTAATGACAAGGCTAACATGCTACCACCTAGATTAGCTAACGCTCCCATGAACTGACGACTCGTGCGCAACGTTTCTTATGCTAACAATGTTAGCCAAATTCGCTGTCGAATAGTCTCACAAAATCCACCAGTTGTGCAGTCAGTAGACAAACGATCCTCTTCAATCCACGACCACGTCTCGCCACGAAAAGTGGAAATGGTGTGTGTCCAGGTATTAATCAAGTTAAATCCATAAAATCCTCGTCGATGATCCAAGTGGCTCGTCCCCTCGCTGTTTCATCAAAATGGCGCAGAACGGAACCGGAAGCGTTTTGTGTTCTAACAAAAAGTAAACACGCGAAGTGATTCAACATTCGTTCCGCTTCAAACCCGAAGGACATCAGCGAAAACCAGGAAGGAAGGAATGTTATTATTCTTTATACATATATAGACATATGTATATTGTACAGTAAAACGTAAACTACGAGGACAGGATTAATTCGATTAGTTCAGCGATGCGTCTAAAGGCATCGAACACAGTAACAAATAGCTACTGGGGACTTTTATCTGTCTCGAGTCTAATACAGGTTAAAGCACAATTGGAAAGGTTATAGAAATTGATCACAAAACTAAAATCCCGAAACTGACTAAATCCACTAAAACGTCCCCAGTATGTATACACCAGGAACGTGCATTTGATCCTTTGATGTGCCAGCACGCGACACCGATTGGTCAACGTTGTTGTCGTCATCGTCTTCTTGTTTATACTCGAACGGTATTACACTTCACTGAACCGAACATGCATATACTAATACCAGTAATACTAATATTACAAACAATGATGTCGGTGGCAATAATATAATAATAGCTGGCGTAAGAAAAACGTACATGTAGTTGAGATTTGTGTTTTTGAGGACCTCGCTGAGAGTATCGTCAATAATTAAAACACAAAAACACAGACATACATTTCCACTCTCTGCTGTTAATTGTCATATAGAACCCTCAGAATTTATTGCACTCACTTGCCTGGCTATGTACTCGGGTCATCTTTGCATAACAGTAACCGGTAGCGTGGCCGAGCGGTCTAAGGCGCTGGATTAAGGCTCCAGTCTCTTCGGGGGCGTGGGTTCGAATCCCACCGCTGCCAAGATTTTGACACACCGGCGGATAGTATCTGAATGTATAAATCATAGTCATGCAGGATAATATTATATTAGTAAATTAAGTGGTATATTATCTAAACAACTAAATTGAATTTTGTGGATCTGGAACAATAGGTGTGAGTGAGTGCAGAGCTCAGCGCTGGTCTGCAGTGACCACCTCTGGTCCCAGCTCTATGTGGGTCAGAGGACATCAGCTCATTAGGCAGTCATTAATGTATCCTGGGGACACATTTGTTGTCACACATGTTCATGAATGTAGCCACATGCTGCCCAGATTGCATTTGCAACTTGTTTAATAACACAAACGTGGACCCGTTTAAAAGGCCAGCTTAAAATGAAGTGGTTTGTATAACTGAAGCAAATTTTATAAACACATTGTTCGAAATGCCAGTACATTTTCCTATTCATACACTTCATACACATACAATCAGACAATCATATAGTAGCAGTGCATGGGATAATTCGTACAAACACAAGTCAGCAAGCGTTCACAAATATGTCATATATCATATCTCTATATATCGCAGTGACTTTGACCATTATGTATTTCTGAATACACACTTTAACACTCAACAATCTCTAGAGCTGTGTTGTCCTGCCTGTCTGAGCATTGATGCTGATCATGTACATTCCTTTGTGGCACAATTTCCTATTCTATAAGGGCTAACTTCCCACACAATACTGCGCCATGTGACAAGCAAACGTCATCTCTAATCTGTCTTCAATGTACTTCAATTGTGTCCCCAGTCACCAGATAAGAATCAAACAGACAAATGCTTTGAATGCTGCTGCCATGGTAACACATTAGGTTTCTCACTCCGCCTGTTGTGCAGCAAGATGTTGTCTCTAATACAGCTTATTTATGCGTGTTCACAACGCGTCAAAGCCCCAACGTTAGGCACTACAGGGGAGTCTGTTATTTTTGATAAATTGTTTGTGCCTTTGTCTAAAGCACAGAAACCAAAGATATGGCCTCAACAACAAAATAGAAACAACTCTAGACCTTGACCCAACCTCGTTTCTCTCTGAAGGACATCTGTTAATCCTTCGTCTTTATTTGATGTAAACACAGACTCAACGGCAGAACCGGGGGGGGGGGGGGGGGGGGGGCTTTTGCGACGCGAATGCATGCTCAGATGCTTTACACAATACACACTGACACAAACAGACACAGTGAGAGACAGATAGAGAGTGTTGATGCATTCAGTGGGGCCTGAGTGACAATATTACTGTTCACACCCGTTCACACACAGTACAGTACACACACACACACACACACACACACACACACATATATATATATATACACAGTAATAGTAGTCTGAGGCTGTTTCCAGTAAAGTAGACAGTTTGGGTTTGTGTACAACTAGTGTCATTAGTTGAACAATAACAGTTCAACAGTTCTTTCACAGCCTGAGGAATGAATCAAAGACGTATCAGTAGATCCGTCCATGCAACTCCATTCAACGCCCTCTTCCTTCACAAACGAGGTGAGGATTTCCTCTCAATCCGTCCTCATCTCCCACTCGGGTTCCTCTTGTGGCTTTATCACCATACATTTCCATCCCATCCACTGTGGAAGCTCACTCACACAGGCGTGGTCCTTCTGTTGGCTGCGCATTCTCCAGGCAGCATCTCTGTGTTGTTGTGAGCTGCTGCAGTGGTTAAATCATCCACAGCCATGTCGACCTTTCCGTCTTTAATGGGAGAGCTTAATGTGTAGAGCATGAATTCTGGGCCCACTGCCACTGGTGTTGGCAAGACTGGCACGCCGCTGACCTTTGATTCGGCGGAGAGGGATGGTTCTCTGTCTTGCATCAAAGATGCTCGAAAGGAGTGTGAGGTGGAGTCCCCTGCGCTGTTGTTGCTCCTGTAACTGTACCGGCGCCAGCGGTTCTGGTGGTAACGGTTGCGGTAGTAAGATGAAGTGCGAGAGATGGGTTGCCTTATGAGGGAGGGCCGACCTTTGGTGCGCAGCTGCCTGTGTTTCTCGATGAACACGTGCACTGCCAGGACACCCACCATCTCAGCCAGCACGAAGGACAACGCTCCAAAATAAAACGACCAACCATACGAGTAGCTCTTCTTGTTGTCACTCTGGCTAGGATCACCTGAGTTGGCTGATATGTACACAATGATGCCAATGATGTTACTGAGACCTGGAAGGACAAGGTCCGACAGTCAAACCAAGACATTCTTATCAAGATCCCCAATAGGTAAAGCACAGGCTTTAAGTTTGTGCTTCATTTGTAAGACATCCACTCTTAGAGATACTTAACTTATTTAAATGAACTATGCGTCTGTTTGATTTTATTTGTTTTCTGTTTTTGAGCATATCTGTATTTCACAATACACAACAACAGTCATAATACTAATGACCTCTGAACAGGTCATGGATATACATGCTGTAGATATCAGTGTTTGGTTCTGACCTGCGGAGACAAAGAGTATACCCGCGCTGAGAATAACGTTGTAGCGGGACTTGTAGAACTCACTGGCAGCCACACACACACCTCCGAGGAATAACAATCCCACACTGAGGATGGGGAAGAGGCTGGAAGCTCGTACTGCTCCTGGGGAGAGGAGAGGAAAAAGGAATGGGGACGTTAATACCTTTTATTTACCAGACAGTTGAACCAGATATTTATGATGTTTTGTATAATCAATGGATTCTCAATGAAAAATATATGAATATAATTTTAAACGTGTTTCATATTCACATGAATCTGGAATTTAAAAAGTTTCTGAGGATTTAAAGAGGGAATCTCTATTATGTAAAGTCCTGTTTTCTATCTGTAACAAACATGGAACCGTGTCCCTTGCAGATCTCATTGACGTGTGTGTGTTACCTACGTAGTAAATACTCTGCAGCATCCTGCTCATAGTCTGCATCTTCAGGAAAGTGATCAATGTCTTTGCAGACGCCCCGAAATGTCCCTGCAGAAAAGACAAAGAGATATAGATTTTTTTTGATGATTTAAAAAAAAAAGAATTGTGATGTTTTCTGTAACCAAAGACTGATTTGCCTCTCATAGTTTTATTAGATATACCTTATATAGATTTATATATGTAAATAGAAAAGTCTCTGTCTGATGTAGTTTAGCGTTGATTTTCATCCTGTGACGTTCGAAAATCAGCCGCTCTGGTGTTTGTTGGCCCTGTGATGCCTTTCAACATTTGCACACACTGGGATTTATTGATAAATACACTCCAATGTGCTGAGCTGATTGAACAGTATTGACGATGCGACTCCATCACCATGGTTACGGAAACAAAACTGATTCAGTTACAACTCCGCTGTTCATGGTAAACAGGTCAGACAGGAAAGCACACAATTGACGAGGCACTTTAGCTAATTTCAAATAAATTGTTTTGATTTTTTCATTAACTGTTTTTTTCCCCATGTCTATCTTTGTTCTACGAGTCATTTCACTATTTATTTTGTGTCATTATGCATCAAAGAAAAAATATAATCCAGCTGTAATCAACATAGATCATTTGAAAAAAAATGTAGATACATTTTATGGCCTTTTTAGTCTGTAAGCCTGCAGGAGTTTTTATGCACACACACGCACACACACACACACCACAGTGTTTTGGGGACATTGATGTCCTCCGCGCTCTCCATTAAACCATTTAGAGGGCTGGAGAAAGTGGAGCAGAGGAGGCAGTTGAGAGGAAACGAGGGATGAAAGTGAAGTGCATGAGGCAGAAATAAGAGCTGCACATGCCTGCAAATGAACAAAGCAAAACAAAAGGTGGATATAGGGTAAGAGAAAGAGGGGTGCATTTAAATAGCTGTAAATAATTGAAAATGTATTTTCACTCCATGCACTCCTTCCCTCCACACAACTGACCTGCTGCCATCAATCAAAACCCAAAAAAAGGCTAAAATATGGGAAAGCCATTTTCTCTAAGAGTTCAGTTTTTCCCTAGGCAGAGATATAACATATGTCAAAATGTAAAATGTAAATACAATTATACTCATTTGGCTCATGTAAGTGTACTTGTGGAAAGGAAAAGAAAGTAAGGATCGGAATACTGAATGCCAAAACTTAACATTTACTGGATCGTTATTCTATCGTCAATAGTGCAGGGTCCTCAAATTGACTGTTTTTATTATAATAAAAATAAAAATACATAGTGGACACTTTCAGACTTCATATCATGTATTCTGTTGACAGTTACATTGCTGTATTTGACAGTTGCCTTAGTTGCTGGAGTTGTGTATTTACCCTCGGTGCAGCAGGTCCTCCACAGGCCAGAGTGGGTCAGGACCTCCTCGTTTTTACGCACCGTCTCGTTGTCGTTCTGGCTCTTGGAGCGGCACATCCCGCGGGAGTACAGCCAGTAGTCCGTCCCCACAGCGATGGTCATGAGGCTGAAGGCGCAGAAAGCCCCCGCCGTGGTCAACAGCATCATCACACCCCGGTTGCACAGCCTCATGTCGGCCTGCGGAGTTCACAACCTACTGGACACTTCCCCCCGGGGTCTTATCGTCGTGTGGATCCAGCCGTCAGTTTTTCCCTAGGCAGAGATATAACATATGTCAAAATGTAAAATGTAAATACAAATATACTCATTTGGCTCATGTAAGTGTACTTGTGGAAAGGAAAAGAAAGTAAGGATCGGAATACTGAATGCCAAAACTTAACATTTACTGGATTGTTATTCTATCGTCAATAGTGCAGGGTCCTCAAATTGGCTGTTTTTACCATAAAAAAAAAAAAAAAAAAAAATACATAGTGGACACTTTCAGACTTCATATTATGTATTCCGTTGACATTTATATTGCTGTATTTGACAGTTGCTTTAGTTGCTGGAGTTGTGTATTTACCCTCGGTGCAGCAGGTCCTCCACAGGCCAGAGTGGGTGAGGACCTCCTCGTTTTTACGCACCGTCTCGTTGTCGTTCTGGCTCTTGGAGCGGCACATCCCGCGGGAGTAGAGCCAGTAGTCCGTCCCCACAGCGATGGTCATGAGGCTGAAGGCGCAGAAAGCCCCCGCCGTGGTCAACAGCATCATCACACCCCGGTTGCACAGCCTCATGTCGGCCTGCGGAGTTCACAACCTACTGGACACTTCCCCCCGGGGTCTTATCGTCGTGTGGATCCAGCCGGTTGAAGGTGCAGAGAATTCAGGTTTTGCACTCATCTTGCAGCACATGACTCTGGTCATCTTCCCCTAATGAACAACCTGTTTAACACGGCAAAGCTTCTGGGTTGTTTCCATGACAAAGATCAAGGATGTGGACGTTTTGTCCAAAAAAAAAAAAAAAAAAGTCAGACAGTAGAACATTAGGGAAAACGAGTGAGAGATTGTTGGCAGCTATGGCAGACTATCTAGGTTATTGTCGACCAACTCTGCTGGACAGAAACTATAGGATAATCCCGCCCTCCTGTGTGTCTGTGTGTGTGTGTGGGGGGGGGGGCGGGGGGGGGGTCTGCACATGGGGGGGGGGGGGTGTCTGCACATGCCCCCAAACTATGACGACTATTCTAAATGAATATGCTCATCAGGATCCCATCCACCAGCAAATGATGTGGGGACAGCGTGAGGCGGCCTTTCATCAGCATGAAAAAATAAATGAGAATTTGAATATTTAAGGTTTTGAATATAAATTGTGAGTTAGCGGGCGAGAGGACGCAGAAGCAACCAAGATTTAAAAAAAAAAAAAGAATAAGGTTGCCCATCATTTAAAAAAATATCATATCTTCAATTCCAGTGAACACATCAGTTCACATATGCTGTTTACCCATAAATGCAGGAGTTGTAATCATCCGGTAATATCATTACATATATATATATATATATATATATATATATATATATATATATATATATATATTTCAAACCATCCATCGAAAGAATTTGAACACACCCACTGCCGCCTGTTGCGTACAACTCTTGGAAGTAAGACACAGAGTGACTGAATTAGTATTATGATAGTTCATTTTAATGTTTGGTGTCACACAGGAGGTGTTTCTCACGCGCAGGTAAAGACGGCGCATGCAACACATGAATACTGTCCTGTTACACAATATCTCCAGGTTGCTGTATAAAAGTTGCCCTCTTTTCCTGATCCTGCCACTCCTCTTCTCTCCTTCTCACCTTTTGCATAGTAAACGCTGTATTTTCCCCTTCTTGTCTTCTTAATCTCATTTCCTAGTTCTTTCTCGATAAACCTATACGGATGTGAGAACGGACATAAAGTGAGGAGGTAAAGGGAAAGAGGAAGAACAGGAAAAGGGAAGAGGAAGGAAAATAAAACGGGGAAGTTAAAATGGCAGTCGAGACAAATGGTGACAAATGAATAAGTAATAGTGGAGTGTGTAATAACATGAAGACCACTTCTAACGCTAGGTTCCACTTCTATTTACACGTACACTGAAGCACAGTTCATACAGAGTTATTACATCTACTTTATATGTTCATTTCACAGGCAGCCACACAGCCTTTGCTTCGTGCTGAGAAAAGCAAACCCTTCATCCGCGCACACTTTCCACACTAACACAGACAGCACACACCGCATTCTGAGTGGGAACGCAAACGCTGATTTGAGCATGAACATTTCGTAACTGACTCGCATCGAATAAGTTCACGACACCGATAGTTTTTCTCCCCCCGCGGGGTCAAATCTTAAATAACTACTTGACCAACAATTATGGCATGCATAGAGGAGCTGCACCACAAAGACTGTATAGGCCTACACAGCACTAACCCACTGTTTACACAGTGCCATAGAGAAAAGAGAGAGAGATTAAGCAAGAGACAGAGACATTTTACATATCACTGCCAAACCGGCATTTGGGGGATTTCTTTTCTTTTTTTTTTGCATCAGTTTGGAAGACGAGACGTGCTTGAGCCTAAGTTCAGGACTAACTTAGAAATTGGGTTTTAAATCAGGGTCCTGTTCGTAGATGGATGGATGGATGTTTTTGTTGTTTTTGTTTTTTTGGAGTCTTTTACGTCGACTGGGACTTAATCTGGATCTCTCGTCAGAGCGACGGGCAATTCAAGTGTGCGAACGGACAATGTAGTTGAGTAAAAATCGCAGGAACACACATTCAGTGCTGTCAATGAATCTGTTGTTCCAGTGCTTCCTGGGAGGGACACACACGCACACACACCTCATGCAGCTGCTGTAACAGAGATCAACAAGATCAGTCCAACACTGCGTTCAAAGAGCCAAATGATCTGCATAAGCAAGATAACACCACGGTAGCCCAGATCAACCAAGATACATTTGAAGAACAGTGAATTGGTGGACTGTCAGAGTTCAAAACCTTCCTTCCCTCCAATCCACAGACGTGTGTGTGTGTGTGTGTGTGTGTGCACGTACATGTTATTGATCATGGAATGTTCATGACGCAACTTCTACAGGCTGAAGATGAGGGAATCAAGTCACACTAACTCTAACCCTATGCGCTCTTGTCGATCAATCGAGCACGTACGCACAGTGCCGCGTTCACTGTGAAGCTTCATTGTCAACCACTGCATCGATGTGCTCACCATGAGGTCCAGTGATGACTACACACAGCCTGGAGTTTCGAGGACCACATGGTAATAGTGGTCAAACCATCAGTGACCAAAACATCTGACATTTCTGCTGCTCGTGTGTTTGGAGATGTGGTTATGCATGTATGTTTGAGGGTCTGTATGAATGTTTATGACTAGTCTGAGTCCAGGTGGTGAGATACTCAACAACTCCTCAGTGAAATGTAACCGGGCTGAGCGAGTTGGAGAACGGTCTTTTCCTGGTCGCGTCGAACCACCAGCAGCTCCTCAGACTTGTATAACGAACTCAGGGTTGGTGTAGGAGAAGCCCTGAAACTCGTTCTGGTCCAGGTTCATGATGAAGAGCTTGTCCGTGGGCGTCAGCTCCACCGCCATCTTTGTGAACTCCTTGTCAAAGTTACCGACGTCAGAGCGAGATTTCTGCCACAGAGAGAAGGGGTAGGGAGTAGGGGGTGGGGGGGTTGGGTGGGGTCAGCAATCAGGTTAAAGTGAATTTGTTCAGTGTTTAAGAACATGGTTGAAAACAAGCAGCAAGAAGGACGACTGGAATCAAAGCACAGCGATGAAGAGTAGATCAGGCAGTGATGGAGGTTGAGGGTTTCAGCAAATGATTGATGTGATTTGATAATTGCAGAGGTGGGACAGAGAGTCATTGTTATGCAAGACACATGTAAGTCTCAAGTCTGAACTGCAGAGTTTAGTACAAATTTCCTAAGTTTGTGTTTCCATCCCGAAATGTTATTGTGATTCAAACTAAATAAAGGTGCATCATAACAGTATCATTAATTTTGAAATAGTAGAGAGTGCGATTTTATAATTTAGAACTTATACAACAGTTATCATGTGACAGTTGAAACAACTCGGTCTATTGAAGTACAGATAAGACCACTGATTGATTGTTTGATTGACACAAAATTGGAAACTACTATGATAATCATTTACAAACCCAACAATGTTGCTTGCATGTATTAAATATTTCTAAATATCCCAATATATCGTAACAGTGAGCTTACTACTTCCGGACGTTGTCATGAATCAGTGGATTTAGAGTCTAAGTGGAGCAGCATGTGTTTGATGTTGTTAAGTCCAAGTCATGTCTGGTAATTGGAGACTCAGCAGGACACACTAAACAAGACTGCAAGTTGACAAAAAACAAACACACCCTTCCAACAACCCCAGCGACAACAGTCAAAAAAAACATGGAAACGAACCAATCAGGACATTTTAACTGAACAGATGCAGAGAGATCCGAGACCAGTTGGAGGAAATGTTCTAGTGCAGAACAGACAGAGATCAATAAAACATACCAACTGCAGAACAAACCACAACCAGAAAAGAATTCCACAGAGAAGAGAAGTGAAGCAGTGAGCCCCAGGCAAGACACATGTATCACATACATCACACAAAAGGTTTAGTTTCCTACCTCCTCCTTCTGTCACATCACAGGGCTTCCAGTTGAAATGAAGAGCGGCTGAAAACTTTCCCATCTTTACCACTGGTCCATAAAGTCAGTACTAATTCAGCTTATTTGCGTTTTTTTTTTTGTGATTTACTCTTTATTGTAACCCCATTGATAAACAGCTCATAACAACGGAACTTTGATAACTTGCTATGATGCGAAATCTGCGAGCAGATATAGAGACACTGGTATTAAAGCATCGTAAGTGATCAGTTATGGGTGTATAAGCTTTAATTATTTTCTCACCGTTGCAAATTATTGCTGGGATAAGTCTGAACTTTTTTGCCAGACTATTTTACCACAGTAAATTTTGTCATGCGATAAACTGTAAACTGCTTACAAATGCCCCCCAAAACATACAAAACAATGAATACTTTCAACTACATGATACCAAATACCAAAACTGCCCAAAATAGAGGAGATAATAGATACCAGTCAAAATGAAAAGCATGGATAACCCAAACATTTTCTCTTTAAAGTGCTATCGATATATTTTGCGTATAACAGCAGTTTCAAGTCACACACAGCCCCTGTAGTCTGGTGGGGTACCAGTAAGTATATTATCAATTTCCAGTCATACAAGACAATTACACAAATCCACAGAATCATCTCTCTCATCTGGAAAAATGTATCCACATATCGCTGCAATAAAGAAGTAAATATATTTATTTTAACTTCCTCTGGTATGTCTCTCGTTATGCCATCATCGGTCGATTCGTCACTGTTACCGTCATCACAACGAGTGCTCACTTTTCAATCGTCTTTTATCGGTGAGCTGCTTTGTACAACAGAAACAAATCTCTGACGTCGCCACGCCGTCGTTTTGATACAAGCTCAAAGAACAAGATTTGACACATTGTTACTAACCTGCATCGTTGAACAGTTACAAAAGGAAAATATAGCCTGACTCACAATGAAACACTCGTCTTCCCAGACAATTCATTTTATACATGAAAATCATTTTCCAAAAGTATTGTATTGATTGAGAGCAAATAAGCTATGGTGCACATTCTAATAATTATTCCTATGTACTGCAAAAAATGGCACGAGATGTTCGCCCTTTGTCACAGTTGTTGGAGCAATGTTTTGTCCAAACCCTCTGACAAGAATTGTGAACACTGCTTTTGGCACGTTTGGACATCCTGTTCCCTGTAAGTTACCAGCTGCACGAACCTCTACAGGCTTTGCCATGTGTGAAATTCTACAAGCTAACAGATATGCTGTCTGTCAATAAAAACACAGTGTGATAGGGTGAAGGTTTTCAGTCATGGATGAGTAGAAAAGTGATGACCTTTCAGTCCAGAATCTCCAACTAGAGGCAGACTTACACTCTCGCACATATAAAGACTTCAATCCTCTAAGAGGAAAATCAGCAAGAATTTTTTTTTTAAGATCACCACAACACTGACTGAACAGAATGTGAAGAACCCCGTCCAAACGACAAAAAGTCAATTCAACATTGCTAAACTGATTATTTCTTGCACAGTCGTAGCAAAGAAACTAGTCCGTTTTCACGTACACTGTATGAATGTTACTAATATGTGGTCAGAGTACACATTAATATTATTGATAGGTCATCTGTGCCATTATGCAGATATGGGGAGGGTGATGTGGAGACGGGTCAGGTTCAGGGCGACCCTGAGGTCGGGCATGAACCTGCCGGTCTGAGCAGCCGGGCAGCATTCAGGGGCGAGCGATGATGTGCACTACAGACAGATATGAGAGCAGCAGTACAACATGTTAAAACGCAGGAAACAGGACTGGTCTCCTACTGGCCACTTTCACAGACGCATCTGATCATTATTTCTCCTGATGGTTAATGTTTGAGCACCTAAACTTAAGTTTATAGAAATAGTTTGGCATTTTCCTGAAATTATTTACTTTCTTTACGAGATTTAGGCAAAGATGTTGATAACACGACGCTCCACGCACACCCTAATGTGCGATTGTTACAGGGAAGACTTAATCAGCATGGAGGGTCCTGCAGCTAGTACGCTAACATGATAGCGTGCTTACTATCAGCTGACTATGACTGGCTGTGCAATTTATAGGTTAACTGAAGTCTTTAACATATGCTTGATTTAAAAAAAAAAAGTCCATTCGATGAAAAACCTAAGGCTACACTAACAGATTTGATACGCTAATGTTTTCCATATTCACCATCTTACTCTATCAAGTTAGCATGCTAACGTTTGCTGATTAGGACCATTCAGAGGGTACAGTTGGCATTCTTTCCCGTGACTCAGTCGCAGAGATAAAGTGACTGCTTTGAAAAAAACACTAAACGTACAAATAAGAAGTAGACTCGGTTAACAAGGAATTAATTCACTGAAGTGAACGAGCTAATTTGTCCATTTGTGCAGCGTGATGCTTCCCCGCTGCTTTCAACCGCAGAGCTAATCTAAGCTAATCACTCCCAGGCGCTAGCTCCAAAGTTAATACTCCAAAGTGACAATGATATCAAACTATTCATCTCAATTTAGCTAACAGAGCGCAAAGGCGCATTTCACAAAATGCCAAACTATTTCCATATGGTTTTGCCCTGCTGAATGCAGCCTGGATATGACACCATGATGATTTTTTAAAAATACGTTTTCTGTTGTGTATGTTTCTGAGGTTGAGCGGATTTCTAGTGCAGATCAGTGATATGTGGCATGGTCAGTGGGTCGTGTGCGGGTACTCAGGGTTAACATATGAGAAGCCTTGGAATTCTTCCTGGTCCAGGTTGGCTAAAAGCTCCTGATCTGGGGGGGTCAGCTCTGGGGGGTTGCGCGTGAAAAAGCGATCAAAGTTCTCTGCATCACGCCCACACTGCCGTGGAGAGGAGAGGAGAGGGAGACAGGGGTGGAGAGAGAGAGAGAGAGAGATGGGAGGATGGAGTGAGTTCAATGTGGAGGGATGTGGAGGAAAAAAAGGACAACAACAAACAACAAAGAGAAAAAAGAGAGATACAACTAAAACATGGCGTCAACCAATCAAATCACTCACAGCCGAAACTGTGGATTTCCATTGGTCCATATGTGAGCCAGTGAGATCTCAGCTTCATCATTGGTGACTACGCCCACAAATCTCAGCTCTGCATTTGTCAGAGTAGTGACCAATGGCAGGTGATGGTTGGGTTTGGGGGATGAGCAAGCTAATCGTTCCCTCTAACTTACCTGGACAGCTACACTCGGGACAGTTGTCAAACTAATCAGTAAAGTTGTGTGTGTGTGTGTGTATGTGTGTGTGTGTGACATACTCACAGCTTTAGGTTTAAAAGGCGGCTGAACCTCTTTATTCTCCAGTTTTTCCCAGTCTATATAACGGAAGAAGGCGTGCTCCTTGATGTCTCTCTCGCCCTCTGGACCACAGCCCAGACGCTTACCTGGGTGTTTGGTCATCAGCTACAATCATACACAACATGAGACGTGTTTTAATTCACGCCTAACGAGGATGCTCTCTTCCTTCATATGGCATATAATGGCCAGATTACTGAGTCTCAATGTGTTTGTATCTCCTCACCCCCTTGCAGATGGCAACAGCCTCTTTGGACATGGATTTAGGGTAAGAAACATGATGCTCCATGATGGACTGGAACAGCTCGTCTTCATCCTCCCCATCAAAAGGTGGCTGCATGGTCACATAAACAGGTCATCGGTTTCAATTCTCGTTGCTGGTGTTTCCTTCACGAAAGTAAACAGTTTGCGCGTACAAACCTGACCAGCAAGCATTTCATAAAGCAGTACTCCAAAGGCCCACCAGTCCACAGATTTCCCATAAGGCTGATAGGCTATGATCTACGGGATACAATGGATGAACCATGACTCTTAACTGACAGTGACAAGATGTTAAAACAAAAACAGCACCATTCATGACGTCAACGCATAAACGTACCTCTGGAGCAATATAGTCTGGTGTCCCACAAAAAGTCTTTGTGGTAACTCCGTCCAACATGTTCTCTTTGCACATGCCAAAGTCTGCGATCTTTATGTGGCCCTCAGAGTCCAGCATCACATTGTCCAGCTTCAGGTCCCTGAAAACACACGCACATAACACACGTACAGTATAAAAAACACAATGCTGGGCAATGATCACACTTGTATTCTGAAGCTGTTGTTAACTGCACCCACTGACACAAGCTGACTCACCGATACACAATGCCTTTGGAGTGAAGGAAGAATAGACCAATGGCAATCTCTGCAGCATAAAACCTAAAGTACAAAAACATATATGTGTACGGTGCACGTGTCTTATTGGTGGGTGATACAGATAAAAAGACATAATGCCAGAATTGCACATTATTTGTTTTTGTTTTTTTTTTAAACATGCATGTAAGTATGTATGTTGGAGAGTGAGCATTGAAAATACAACACAATATGAATACAGTCACGTAAAATGTTGATTAAAACTCTATGTTTCAGTGTGTGTGTGTACTCACACAGCATGGGGTTCCTTGAACTTGCCGACCTGTTGGATCTGGTACATGAGGTCTCCTCCGTTTATATACTCCATGACAAAATATAACCGGTCCTAGAGGAGACAAACAAAGTGAGGAAGGAAGGAGAATGGACGGCGAGATCTTTAGCCTGCGTTGCTACAGGATGTGCATTGGCATGTTTCTGAATGAGCTCGTATTTGTTGACGCGAAGACATTGTGCTGTACCATAGTCTGAAAACACGAGTGCAGCTGAGTGAGGAAAGGTGGTTTTCCAGACAAAGCGAGGACCCTTTTTTCCACCATGGTGCACTCCACGTCATCGTCCTGGATCACCACATCCTTCTTCAGGATTTTGATGGCATACAACTCGTCAGTGCCTTTTCTTTCAGCCAGCATCACCTGAGGAAGTGAATTTAAAAAAAAAAAACATAAGGGAGAATTTCATTTTCTACCTGCTGCTGATTTACACTTCTTATCGTGAGCCATGAGCATCACCTTGCCAAAGCTGCCTTTGCCCAGAACCATGATAAAGTTGAAGTCTGAGAGCTTGACGCGGTCTTGATTGCCATTGCTGTCATACTTGTACACTGAGGAGGAGGAAGAAGAGTCTGTTTGCTTCCCTGGACCCATCCTTCCACTCTAAGGAGACAAGAATTATACCGGGATTGTGGTAAAAAACATAAGGAAAGCAAAAATTAAACCTGTTATTAGTTTGAGTTTCTTTGACTGTGTGTCTCACCACCAACTTTTGTCGTAGCTCCTCGTTTCCATCCTCTCCATCTGGCTGAACAGGAACATTAAAGTATTCTCCTTCCTCCTGGGACAGCAGCTTATACCTAAAACCCAGAATTAAAACACAGCAATGTTCAGACAAAATTAAGGATTATCACCAGACTGTGACAATAAAGCTCTTTAATATTCCATCTGCTATTTCCTATCCACAACTGTGTCATTTTCACCAGTCCTCCTACTTTTCCATTTTTTAAATTTTCCACGTACCATCCATCAATTCCTTGTTTCTGCAGCTCTGAGATCCCAAAGGACAACGATCCCATGAAGTCATTCCTGCTGGTCAAATCCCAGTCCCAGATCTCCACCGACAGACGACGGTCCTTGTCACTTTCTTTAAGGTTGCTGGGAGATAACAGAGAAATGTCAGCGATGGGCAGATTGGAGGACAAAGGATGACCTTGAGACAGATAAAAATAAAAATCAATATCCAAATCTGATTTCATAGCTACAACCTTCACATATCTCTCCACTGAAACGTGTGTAAACACCTCGGCATTTGATAGGTTTTTAATGCTGGTATTTTTCCTAGCAGACACAGTGAACAGGAACAGCTTGAAAAGCAGGGGAAGGAATGAGGACAGGGTCACCTGCATGAGCTCCTGTTAGCCGCATGCCTGTGTGACTGAGAAATGAGGCCAAGAGAGTTGCTTTAAACCAAACAAGCTGCATTCGAATGGCGCCAGAAGATAAGCTAATCTGGTGTGCTTGGCCTCAAAAAGCCTCATCTGAGATATGGTACAGAGGGAGAGATGTCTCACAAAGTGAAGGTCTCGTTCCAGGTGGGGTTGAGGCAACATTTGATGGTCTTGGTCTTTTGTTTGCTCTCACTCTTGGGATCTGGGATGAGTTTGAGTTTGACGTAGGGGTCTGACAGGCCATTGGGGTCCATGGGCACCAGGTTCCTAGCCTCTTTGACTGTGGAAAGGTGGCGAAGACACAAAATCAAAAACACCAAAGGAGAAAACATCCAAAGAGAACACAGAGTGGGGTTTGTCCTTTGTGGAGGACAGCGGCAAGTGAAGTCCTGCCCTAAATAACTCTGGCTACATCTGACAACACTTAACAGCAGTTAAGTTTCTCTTCCACAATCAATCCACAGCTGTCTGGGAGAGAGAAAGAGAGAGAGCTAGTATGTGGATGCGCATCCCAATGGGGATGTGGGTCAATCGTTGGATCATTGATCGACTAATGGAATTTCCAGTTTGAATCTTACACTGACAAAGAGCACAGGGATGTGTTTCTCTCTCTCTCTCCGTGCGTGTGTGTGTGTGCGTCAGAGATTAAAAAAAGTGAGTGCAAAGAGGTAAACAGACAGTGTCCACTCACTGATGACTGTGAGAGTGTCCTCAGTGATCTTGGCAGAGATGTGGATGCGTCCTCTCCTCTCCGTGTGATCTGTCCCGCACAGGCTCGGGACGTTGGCCACACAGCGCTTGTGGATGTTCATCATACAGTCTGAACACACACACACAAAAAAAGGTATAACCTTTACTATAAAATGCTCAGATCATAACCATAGTGCTGCTTTCAGTGCTACATTACCAGATTAAAGGTCATTCTAGTGCTTCTGACGTGTAAATCTAGTGGTGCACCCTGGTAGTGCAGACAACAGGTCTTCAAAAATAAATAATAAAAATAATTCAACTGAATTTTAAATCTTTTTTTTTTGAACTGTGGTGTACACAGCTGCACAAATCAACCATAAACACAGACCACAGTGCTTCGAACTGGTGAACCTGCACATAAAATGCAGATGCTCGGTCTGCCCACTAGATGTCAGGCTTCTCTGGTGGACAAAGCTGCATGTTTTACTCCAGTCTCTCACATGAGAGTCTGCAGGGGTGGTGGGTGGATCGTTTCTCTATTGCTGCTTTTATACTACAATTTCTCCTGGCTTATTTTATCTCCCATCTCAAATCAGGAGGTGAAATGAATTTTCATGTTCGGTCGACGCCACGACACCTCTGATTAATCCTTTAATCCACTAATAAGAGGGATGACCTAGAAAAAAGCAAGTGCTTGATGTGTCGGATATAATACACACAAAAAATATCCTCAATATGAGCTCCACAGTGTGAAAGAACATTAAGGAGACTGGATCTTGAGAGCACTGCTGTGACCTTCAAAGTCTAAATATATCTACATATTATTGGTTTGCGACAAAAGAATGAGAATAAAAATAAACAGACCTTGTTGTCTTTTTTTTGCCAATGAAAATAAATCTTTTCTTGAAGGTGCTAAATCTACATTTACAGTAGCAATAAATCAATGGCCATGACATCAGCTTTGTCCTCAAATTTGAAAAATCAATCTGCTACTGGCTACAGTGAAATACTGACAGGTTTACTATGATCACACTTATTTTCGGGTATTTTCTGAAAGTCCATTCATTTTGCCTGTAAGGACTGTAGAATTAAACACTTAAATAGTAAAAGCAAAAGAATCTCTAGGTGTTTGTGTACATACGGTCACATTTCATGCCCTGGTGTATCAGCCCATAGAGTAGAGAGCCACAGTGGTCACAGAAGGTGGGGCTGGTGTAAGTGTTGACTTTAAATTTGTGTTTACTCCGGGGATCCTGCAGAGGCAGAAACACGAAGACGGGAGAGAAGAAGTGACTTATATGATATGTTATATTCCGGTGTTGTCAGTTTTTCTTTCATGTTTTTCATCATCTTTCAGACACACTCCAACCATGGTACAAACATATACAGGGGGTCCTCGAGTTACCACGGTCGCGAACTACGTTGTTTTCGTGGTTACGACACATCTCCCGTGAACTTCCTTGTTTCGGCTTAAGCGGTTTGCCCCGTAAATACGTACAGACTTCACACGGGAACTAGTTGGTGAGCGCTCTCTCTGTCTCTCAGCACGCCTGCCAGCTCTCCAACACCTCCACAGCACAGCTAGGCTACTCTGCCTTGTGTTTACTTATGTGAAATGGACGGCTGGCGGGGGGTGCAGTGGCAGCCGGAAAGGAGATGCACACGGACACATATGCGTTCGGGATCGTGGCGATACCGTAGGTTTATTCACAACACAGGGTCTACACGGTTGATAACAGAAATCTAAAGGAAATGCTCATTACACTCGCGATGTCAACCCCTA
>JAFBJQ010000895.1:78583-164193 GCA_016785345.1 Trinectes maculatus
GCTCACCAACTAGTTCCCGTGTGAAGTCTGTACATATTTACGGGGCAAACCGCTTAAGCCGAAACAAGGAAGTTCACGGGAGATGTGTCGTAACCACAAAAACAACGTATCTCGCGACCGTCGTAAATCGAGGACCCCCTGTATATGACTTCTTAGACCCTTATTTCAAAAGCATAACAGGACATTAAAGCAGGGATTTGTTTCTATTCATTGTCATTATTAACGCTGATGACCGATGTCTGGGGATGAGGCCTGTTTCACAGTCCAGGTACCAGTTCATGTCAGATATGTTTACAGTGCTGGACACAGATGCGATCAGGGCTCTTTGCAGAAAACCAATTAGTATGAACCTGGCTTTGAGTACGGTGCATTGCAGTGTGGAAACGGATCGACTCAGATCAGATCGGATCAAGTCAGCAAATCTGAGCTTTCCACAGACACAGAATTAAACAGCAGTGTGTGCAAAAGCTCTTTTCAGCTAAAATGAAAACACATCCTTAGACAACAGTACAGCATGCCCGTCTCAGTTTATAATGCCGTTCCCACGGCAATGATGGCAAAAACAATGACAAGGCAGAACTGGGAGCGATAGGGAAAAACAACTAATCACTTACAGTGACATATCAAAAACAAAAAAAGAAATCAAAACAACTAAACATCAGTGAACGTCAACGCAAAATCTGTGTGTGTGTGTGTGTGTATGTGTGTGTGTGTGTGTGTGTGTATCAGTGAAGAGATATTGGCTCATTAACCTGAGGCAGCCAGGCAGCACATTTTCTCCTTACTGACATGTCTCAATGTGATTTGAAGCAAACAGGTCAGCAGGACAAGAGGTCACTTTGTGTGTGTGTGTGTGTGTGTGTGCGTGTGAACGTGTACTTGTAGCTACATGAGGACCATTTTGACTATAGACCTTATGTACATCACATCTTCTCTTAATGGTTAATACTTGGTTTCAGTGTTAGGGTTGAATTAGCATAAGGGGCCAGGGAAAGCGTGTATTTGTATTTGTGTGTATTTGTAAATGTGTGTATTTGTGTTTGTAACCACCGTAGTAGGAACGTTTTTACTGGACTATTTTTTTCTAGGATTGGAATTAGACTTGGGCCAGAAGCCATTATTTTCACATGCACCAAAAACATTTGCGTGTTCATGAGGCAACGGTGGAAACACATAACAGTACATACACACAAACTAAAAACAGGTGCTGACCTTGCTAATGTTATTAACAGGCACCATTTGAATCACTAACTATGTGTATGCTGAATATTTAACTTAAACATGTGAGTAGATCTGTGTCAGGGGACAAACAAAAAAAAAACCCTTTTTGTATGTCAGAAAAGTTGTGTACATCTTTTAGAAGTGTGTGTTTTTTTGTTTTTTCTTTACTCACATCTGAGGCAGGTCCCTTATCGGCCCCTGGACAAGAAAAGGTGACAAACTCATGACAGCGCTTATGGACTACAAAACAGCAAACTGAGGAGGAAAAGAAAAAGGCGATTAACAACAGTAGTGTAAAATAACACAATATAACAGCAACAAAGAGAAATCAATATACGTCAGTTAGGTGACATTAGTCATTGCACAGTGGGGTAATCTCAATTCAGCAGTTACCATTGGTCTCTTCATCACAATCAACATATATTGTGTATTGGTTTTATCGCTTTTGCCCACAGCATTAAAGGAAACTTCCCACATCCATTTAAGACACCAATTTTAGCTTTGGGAATTCTATGATGAGTACGATGTCTTCATCTTTCAGTGGGTGGAGAGTGTCTGTTTGCAGTTTATGACGCAGACCTGCAACTGATCTTAAATCAGTATCTGTTATCAAGCTGAGCCAGGATCAGATCAGTATTTGCTGAAACTGCACAGCGTCTCACTCCCTCTGGGTTGGATTTATCTTCCTCTGGGTTGGATGGAAATAAAAGACAATCCATCCCTTTAAATTTTGATCAACCACATCCTACAGACAAAGACGTGAGCCTGACCAACACCAGAACTCCATTTAAATAAAGAGGGCAGATCAGTGTGGGACAATCTGCTCGACTGCAGCCCACCTTCGTGGCTTGCCTCAGATCACTGGTGTATTTTTACATTAAAATACAGTTTGCAGTTCTGATTTAAACTGATTTGTACTTTATGAAATGACTTGCAGGACTCGAATGCAGTTCACATTTCTACCAACATAATTATGTTTTAACTTGAGGGACTTCATGTTAGAAAAAGGATTAACACACACACACACACACACACACACCCACACACACACACACACACACAGCTCTGGTTTAATCTTAATTATTCACAATCTTGTTACAGTTTCATGAGGCACTGAGGTGACTGCTGCTGTTTCTAGCAACAGAGAGCTTATTTTGTGAACATGTGTGTCTATGTGTGTGTTTGTTTACTTGTACATGTGTGTGTCACATCGGTGAACCGCACTGTAAATTTAAGCGAGTGGAGGTTTGATTGGAAAGACAGACAACAGTGTCATGGGGTGAAGATGGTAAACAGGGTGAAACATGGCTGGAATTTGTTCACACTGCACCTTGCAAAAGAGCAAACAGTGAGGAGAGTGTGGTTTAAAAAAGCAAACACAACAAAAGAGAAAAAGACAATGAGACTGGCGATAAGTAGAAATAAAGTTAAACAGTGTGTGTGTGCGCGCGTGCACGTGTGTTTGAGTGTGTGTGGGCAGGAAGGGATGGGGGCACAGCTGGGTTTGAGGCAATGTGAGGGGGTGGAGAATTCATTTGTGTGTTCGCAGTGTGTCAGAAAGACAGAGACAGAAGTGGAGCAGCAGAAAACAGAATGGAAAAAAAAAATGCAGCCACACTCTACAGCTTTGTGTTCATAAATCTGCCCTGTCACACACACCCTCACACACACCTGTACATGCACGCACACTCGCGCACACACACACACGCACTCTGAGCACATACCCGACTGAAAGACAGGCCTAGTGACCTGCCAAAGAGGTCTCTGCTCTGTTGCCTAGCAACCAGGCTGAGACCTATAGTCAAGTCTATGCTCATCTGACTGACGGTGTTAACAGCCAATCAGAGCCTGCCGTGAGCTGCCAGGACAACAGCGGGCCGACAGTTTCACATCAACGGGAGCACGAGGAAGTTCGTCCATGTTGGATGATCACCAGTCCACAAGCCACAGATGGACGCATTGGTAATCATGACTCAGGCCTGAATAAACTCGACCACAGAAAAAAAAAGGGCCCGGCTCTCTAAACACTCTGCTACGTTTGTGTCACATCGTTTGGACTAATTAGGCGTCTGATACGCGGAAAGTTGGGAAGATGTCTGAGTGATGAAACTTCTCAAATTTCTTTACTTAGCGAGTGCATACACAGGTGTGTCCTCAAACCGTCGGCAAAAACGTGGAAAGTCTATCACTGTCTGCTAAATAAAGCCCTGTGTTTACACAAAAAAAAATGGGGTCAGACAAATAAAAAGAAATCTTGTCCTACTTCTTAAGAAACTGCGCCACTGGAAAAAAAAGCAAATAATTTATTCAAACCTGATTTTGGGGATAGGTGGCAACAGGAGAAATGTGTGAACACAACACTGGCATGTCAACATTTGTTGCACTAATATTATGAACTTAAAATAAATTCCTCATCGTTCCTCATTAATTTTGATTTCCCTCCACATTCATTTGGTTCCTGCACACTAATTTGTATTTTCATTCATTCACTTGAGACGACAGTGTTTTGTTTTTGTTTTTAATTTAGTCCATCGGTTCAAGGCTAACATCAGTCTATTGCCTGTTTATACACATTATATTTGGTCTCATCCTGACATTTGTAACCTTCACAGCACGGACACTGGAAAATATATGGAATTTAAAAGTCATCACGAAGGACGTCTCTGAGCAGCTGAGACCAAACTGTGGACAGACATCCACCAACATGTGATCTTATTTTCTCCATCACTCTGAGGTGACTGAACAATGTCATCAATGTATCTTGCGATCAATATACAGGGGGTCCTCGAGTTACGAAGGAGATCCGTTCCTGAGAATGTGTCGTAACCGAATTTCGACGTAAGTCGCAACATACATTCATAGGTAAGGTAGTTACAAAGTTGTGCCACTAGATGTCGCTATAACACCACCCTACATTAAGAGTTTACTGTGGTGAATTGCCTTTTGTCACTGTAGGGGTTGATATCGCGAGTGTAATGCGCATTTCCTTTAGATTTCTGATATCAACCGTGTAAACCCTGTGTTGTGAATAAACCTACGGTATCGCCACGATCCCGAACCCATCTGTGTCCGTGTGCATCTCTTTACTGGCTGCCGCTGCACCCCCCGCCAGCTGTCCATTTCACATAAGTAAACACAAGGCAGAGTAGCCTAGCTGTGCTGTGGAGGTGCTGGAGAGCCGGCAGGCGCGCTGAGAGACAGAGAGAGCGCTCACCAACTAGTTCCCGTGCGAAGTCTGTACATATTTACGGGGCAAACCGCCTAAGCCGAAACAAGGAAGTTCACGGGAGATGTGTCGTGACCACGAAAACGACGTAACTCGCGACCGTCGTAACTCGAGGACCCCCTGTATTCGACTCTCTAGTCTGTCACCCACTCAATAACAAAGCTACAATTTCAAATGTAGATCAATGATCAAGACTAAAAGTCAGCCACAGTCTGGATCCAATCGATACCTGTTCCACTCCGAGCATGTTCGTCAGTTTGTTTGTAACAGCTGTAATGAAGACAGGGAAACGTAAATGGCCCCTCAGATGTGAAATGAGAAGCGTAGCGACAATCGCGTCAAACTTTTTAGGCTTGTATCATACCAAAATAAAAAACATGCTGCCCAGTAAAAACATGCTATGTGATCAAATACGAACTGCTCTCTGATTTCTATACTGTCCTGTCATGAACATTATTAAAATGATCAGATTAACAATGGTTTGTTTGATTTTCTTTGTTCAAGTCTGCAACACCCCAAAAGACTGTCTTTCAAAAAACTTCAGGACTTCAGGATCACCAGTGATTTTTGAAAATCTGATTTATTGGTTTTCTGTATGTGTTCATTTTGAAGAGGATCATATTTTACCTACTTCCTCAATTTAAAAACAGTTTTCAGTTGGGTGGGAAAAAAAAGTAGATTTGACATTTCAAAATCCTCTTGTAAAACCTTCCCTCAATTCAGGTGGTGTAATAACTGAACAGAATTATGATCGGCTTGTCACAGTGACGGATTGCATTTGGCAGGAAATGATATGAGGTTGACTTCCTCTTTTTACTGTCTGAGCACGCACGCACGCGCACGCACACACACACACAAAACACCAACAAAAAAGTTCTTTGGAAGATAATAATGAAACAAAAAAAGCTTAACCTGCTGAACAGGTATTCAAACACACCCACAGAAGACAACTCGTCATACAACTACACCACCACTAAGTGTCTTTCACGAGAACACACACTTGTATTCACATGCCAGAACATGTCTACACCAGATGTCTGACATTCCTCTGAACCACGGCAACACCATTGATGCTTTCTGTGTGTGTGTGTGTGTGTGTGTGCGCGAGTGTGTGTGTGTGAACAGCCTCCTGTTCACACTGAACTGCATCTACTCCCATCTTGTTCCTCTTCTTCCCTTCATGACAACATTCCTCATACATTCCGCCTTTTATCCTGGTTTTCACGCATCATATTTCTCTCACGTTAAATTTATACTATTTTATTTTAAGCTGGGCATCATGAGCACAGGTTTGGTGGGTTTTGAAGATCTGTTCGATCGCTAGCTTAAATAACTATATGATACTTTAATCAATCTCTGGAAAGTTCCACTGGGTCTTGATTTCAACCTGCAGATGACAACGTCATTGTTGATCGGCTAGTTTGATTGATTAATTGATGAATTTCCTTTTGATACCTTCAGCGTGAACTTCAATCACTGACAAACGTCATCGCAAACAACCAATGAACCAGTGTTGCCAGGTAAGAGGCGGCCACTAAATCGAAGTGTTATCCGCTAACTCACAGAAGCTAACCACGATACCTGATCTGACAGCTGCTTTACCTGCGCAAAGCTCTGATTGGTCTTTGGTTTCTAAACGACAGGGGCATTATGTGTTACCAGCACTGGATAATTTACCACACACATTTATTTTTACTTGAAGAGACCATGCATAAAGTGTCAACTCTCCCTGCACCCAGTGCATTTCCTGTACCAACCCCAGAGCTGCCAACAGACCTGAAGCCTGCAGAGATGCGGGGACTTCAGCTTTTCCATTGCATCTAAATGTGACACAAAATTTGCATCACTCTTACCAATCAATGAAGTCTTGTGCAAAGATGAGTAGTGTGGAAATTTAAGCAGTTTGTTTCCTGGACGTCACGCAGTTGGTCGCCTGCCAGATACGTTTAGCTGGGTGCAGGACGTGGGGCAGTGAACAGGAGGAAGTGATACCATAAGCAAAGCGTCAACATTAGTTGCAGTGGTGTAGCATGCATTTGATGGAGGGGTGTCACTATGTTGCAGCGAGGGCCTGTTTATGGAACCATTTTGTGCAGAGGTCCGTGTCTAGACACCCACCCACTCGCCAGGGCCGCGAATAGCTGCCCGCCCACAAACACAAATCACCAACCACCCACGCACACGCTAAAATCACCATTTTACAAATCCAATCAGATGTCAGGGTTGATGTTAGAGGAGGAAGAAAAAAGGGATTTAAAGAACGAATTCTGACTTCCTGGTTTTTCTTCCTCCATTCCCTCTTTGGTCACAACCAGACATCTCAGCTTTCACCGCTGTCGGCTCTTCTTCTCTTACGTCTAACACTGTCTCTCCACCCTGAGCCTGTTTGAGTATTCTAACTCTCATTTATCACTGTTGGCAAGCAACTGCTTTGAGCTTGACACCTGCCTGCCAACAACAACAACAACACGCCGCCAGCGAAGGAGCCGACAGGTCACCATTGACAGTGCTCAGACCTGAGGCCCTGAACACAACAAACAAATAAACAAATAAACAAACACTGTGCTGAGAGAGTGAACATGCGTCCACATACCCACAGTCATACTGGATGCAGCAGTGGGATTTGTGAGTACGCTGCTGCTCTTACCTTGGCACTGGAATCCCTGTTTCCCAAAGCCCCTGCGGACAGAGGACAGGAAGGTGAGACAGATGACAGTGACCCCTGCACACACACACACACACACACACACACACACACACACACACACACACACACACTCGCTCTACAACTATGGTTATTTTTGACCAATAACAGTTTAGTCTGTGGCACATTTTGGAAAAACTGGAGACCATTTGTTAAAGCAACAAAAAACAAAACAAAACAAATATTCAGTTCACATTCATAAAATATAGGCTGCAATTCTTAAATCAATCATCTGATAGGTGGCCATCATTTCTGCGTCAATGGACCGATCGATTAATCAGCTGATCGTTCCGGCTCAGACGCTGGTGTGAGGTCACACATGGACCCGCACAGCTGCAGCGGGAACAGCGGGGCCCTGTGTCAGTGTCTCCGGCTGCATTCCTCCACCAGACCCCCGGTGCTGGAGATGGTGTCGGGTCGATGCGGTAACGCGGAGCAGCAGGCGCTGCTCTGCGGCTGCAGCGCGCGCCAGGGCCGCGGTGCTGGTTGTCGCATTGTGGGGGTTTGGGGGCCAATGGCGCATCGCGGTGTTTGTGACAGTGACGGCGGATGAGGGACTGCGGCGCGTGAGTGAGGCCGATCAGAGCCGCAGCAGCAAGTGAATCACCTGTGTCCTACACACACACACACACTCCACCAGCGCCGCGCGCGCACACTCACCAGATGAAGTCCGTGCAGTGGCTGCAGAAGGTGGGCTGCTTGAAGAAGCGCGCGATGAACTTGTGGTTCTTCACCTCGTGCACGTTCTTCTGGCGGAGGGCTCCCTGGCGGGCGAACCCGCGCGCGCTCTCCGGTACCTCTCCGTCGCTGTTGGGGTCAGCCATCTTAAACGAGGAAGCGGCGGCGGTCCGGGAGGAACGCGGGGTGAGGAGAGCTGACGGGAGACAGAGCGAGGCAGCGGGGGGACGAGTCGCGGTGCAGGTGCCTCCTCCTCCTCCTCCTCTTCCTCCTCCTCCTCCTCTCCGCCCCTCTGGCCGCCTCGGTGTCGCGCGTGCTGCCGGTGATTGTTCGGTCTGCGTCCAGCTCGCGCTGAATCTGAAGCTGCTGCTGCTGCTTCCGGCGGGTCCGCGTCTGCCGCGCGCGCTGCTTCCCTGTTCTCAATGATGTGTTGCTGCTTACATCTCTCTCTCTCTCTCTCTCAGCCTTGATTGTCAAAACTACCGGTGTGCGCGTGCAGGTGTTTTTTGGAGTTCTACACCTAGTCACACCTCAAGCATTGCATACCTCCAGAGCAGTCTCACATTCCTGTCCTCACACACACACGTCAGGACACAAACCCAACCCCCAAATCTGCATCGAACCCCCAGCCCTAATGCCATAACCCTACCCTACCCAACACAAACATAATCCCAATGCCAATTTAGTTCTAACCCCAAATCCAGCCTAACATTAACCTGGCCCTAACCCCTCAACCCCCCCCCCCCCTAAATCCAACACAAACATAATCCTAATTCCAATTTTATCCTAAAAATAATTCTAAGATTAACTCTGAAAACAACTTAAACAGATAACTGAAGTCATGAGGACCAAACGCAGTGACCCAACAACAATGGGACTGCACCTCAGGTTGTGCGATTAACCATAGTGAGACCTGCTCACACCCGAGCACAAGCGTAACCTTTAACCCCGCGAAATGAACGGACGTCCTGCACCTGCAGACACAGAGGGGCACATACAGGTCGTACGACTGAGCTTCGCTTCAAACAGTTAGTAAGACTCATGATACATGACTCGTGGAAAAAGTAATTACTTTAGATTAATGACAGTCTGCAGCAACAGTCATGTGTTGCACTGCTCTACTTTTTTTTTTAACTCACTGTTGAAGTAAGCAGCTCCAGAACCTCCACGCTCACAACAAAACAATGCAGTTTAACAAGCTGTAATGTTTGAAGGGGGTTTAATGACCATCCAGCAGGCAGCTCAGCCGCAAGGACTGCACATATATGCATATATATATATATATATATATATATGTGTGTGTGTGTGTGTGTGTGTGTGTGTGTGTGTGTGTGTGTGTGTGACAATAGATTAATAAGCTTACATACAACTGTGTTTTTACTCAGTATCTTTTTCTAAACTAAATCTCAATTTTAGTCACACACCCCCCCCCCCCCCCCAATATACACATCCTCTTTGGTACTGCGAACACAGACGTTATGGTGCAGTCAGGCAGTAAACATGAACAATGTTGACAGAAGTAAGAAGGTAAAGAAAGGAAATGGGACACGTTTGAACCTTGGAAACAATTTTCTGAAAAACTGGTTCAGGGTCAGCTGAAGCAGCCTTTCATTACTGCAGGACTGCCGCTCACATGCATTTTTTTTGCCTGAACTCCAGAGACGGCTGTACGTGAAAATCCTGACCTCTACAACTATGCCAAGGTCAAACCGTCAACTGAGACCAATATTTGCATATCTTTGTACTTTGCACTCCTGCGGCAAGATTGGCAATTGATGTAGCTGCTCAAATAACCAGGTGTAAAGTGGTCTGTGGTTGTATATCGGTATTTTTTGGTGGTGACCTCAGTTCAAATGGTGGTGGCAGGTTACTGGTTTAGGCAAATTATGGGACATAGCTGAATCTTTCTGATTAAACCTGAGTTTCTTTGCTGTGTTCAAGACATCTGAAACATTAGTAAATGAGGCTATTCAGCCACTGGCCATGTTGACCATAGCACCTGAACAATACTGAGTTTACACTAGTTGTAATCTGTAAACAAAAATATCAATCCAGTCTATTACGCCACATGATTATATTATTATATTATAAATCAGCAGCTATATGAAGACAGAGACACGACAGGGAACAAAAAGCAAACATAATCTGCTCTAATTTATTATCTAATGGGAAATATAACCTCAGCTTTGGACTGGAGGGATGAAGACAGGTTCACGAAAGAAATCTGCTCACATTAAAACAAAAAAAATATGATTATACTATTATTATTTTGTTGCTTGTAATTAGTGAACCATAACGTTGGTCAATCTGTGGAGCAGGTGGACTTGCCCTGTCATAAATTTTAATATTGCGCCCTCTAGTGGATAAGCAACTGACTAGCGCTGAGAAGTTCCTGGGTTTAGGTAATAGCCGACAAGTCCCACCCAACAAGCCACACGCTATTGGTCAGTGCTTTCTGCGGAAACACGTGATTGGTCAGCGCGCAGTGCCCGTCAGAACGCATGCATTACACAAGGCATTGTGTAAGTGTCCCCTCCGTTCTCCAGTGGACAGTAGGCTAAGTATCACACCGCGTGTTTGTAATGTCCATCTCAGTGTGACTGTGGGTCAGGAGGAAAAACGATGTAACGTGACGTTGTCATTCAGACTCCAAGTCTCCAGAGATGCCGACGTCACCGGTGAAAACGCGGATCCCGCTCAGCAGCTTCGGTCATCTGGTCACTGAGGTGAAGGTAGGACATCAGCAGTCTGCAGAGCTGACACAGACATACAGGAGGCAGAATTCATCCGTTTATTTCATATACTAACATACTGTTCATAACTGTCTGTGTTGTGCATATATATATTAGTATATTCATCTTCACGTACCTACTGTTTTTACTGTTAAACATCATACTGTATATATTTTTAAACTCACTCACTATATATAATGGCATATTCTTTCTCATACCTGCACTAATCAATACTATATATATATATATACACACACATATATATATATATGTATACTGTATATAGTGTATAGTATAGTCAATTCATACCTGCAGTAATACTGTGTGTGTGTGTGTGTGTATATATATATATATATATATATATTTAGCACATTCATAGCATATATTATATAGTATATTCAGTTCATACCTGCACTGTCCATGTACATACCTTGCACTTCACTGCTCTGCACTTCTGGTTAGATGCTAAACTGCATTTCGTTGTTCAAGTACTTGTTACTGTGTTCAATGACAATAAAGTTGAATCTAATCTAATCTAATCTAATCTAATCTAATCTAATCTAATCTAATCTAATCTAATCTAATATACGACAATTAGTGATATGTTATATATTAGAAGGTAATTATTATATAATTGATTTGAGTACATTTAGACACAAATTCTTCTTCACATAAATATTAATGATCTACTGTATTTTCATATAAAATTTTCATATTAAGTACATATTTCATATTATTTTCATATAAATTGAGGTAATGTGTAAGGGCTATAATTTGTACATTTTGCATATAGATATGAAATATATATATATATGGGCAGCATAAAATAGATTGGTGGTAAGATGTTAAATGTAAGACCTGCAATAACTGATCTTTTTATTTTGGCCATTTGGGGCAGCAGATACAAGATGTAAACACTACATGGAATTATACAGGCTGACAAAGTGGAGAAACCAGTATGACTATGATATGTATCCTGTCCAATGGCCTGAGAGTCTGGACCAGTATTGTATTGTACTCTCCAACATCCATCACTGGACACCCAAATAGGCAATATCTACTTATAAGAATGGAATCTAAGTTTGAATTCAACTCTTGTGGTGGCCCAAGAAACATTCTATTTCTTAAACATTTTCACCAGTTTCCATCAACATTATTCTTGTTGTTCCACTCGATAAACCTGTTTAACACTTCCTTTCTTTCAGCTGTTTTTCGAGCAGTGTTTTACACGAGAAGGAAGAGTTCCTGTGTTTTCTGACAGTTGTGCGTCTGGTTAACCACCTGACAGTGCAGTGAGAGTGAAGCAAAAGGTTCTGAGCCACTGCTAAACCACCAGCTGAAACCTAGTATTAACCACACCACCATAGAGCAAATCGAAACCACATTGTTCAAAATCACAATAATAAAGTTAAAATCTATCCAATTAATATCCAAACCAATCAGCTAGAGAGGATAGGATGACCGGCTAGTTCCTATATTCCCTTTGGCTCTTGCAGTTGATGAAGAGGAACAACAGTGCAGCTACATTGATGACATGAGGTCATTGTAAAATGGTGATAAATGAGTCAGGAGGAAGTTGAACAGACATTGTGAGCAAAAATGCAGGAAGCAGATGGCAGCAGCTGTGCATGACTAAGAAATGAAATCTTTCTATCTGGCTCAAATGTTTTCTTTCTGGTTCCAGTCTTATGCTATCGCAAAACTAAAATCTCCTGCCATGTACACACGTGAGAATCTCATCCACTTTCAATGACAAAGCACTTCACAAATACATGTTCAAATACATTCACATAAATTCACAATACATTTGCTTTGATGGATTTCCACAGCTGCTGGGCAATTCACGTATTTTGTGATAATAATCTGAGCATATGGAATAAGAGAAAACATCTTTTTTTCTTTTACGACATAAATACTGTGAAGAGAATGGGAACTGTCTGCCACCACAACGTCCAGATGATTAGCTGGAGTCCTGGGGTTAAATGTGACCTGACCTTTAACACCACTTTATCTCTCAGTCCATCAGGTTCTGCCGTGTCATGGTAGCCAACAAGCTGCCTGTTTCAACATGCTAAAGTTTTCAACTTCTGTTTTGTAATTTAGTCTCAACTGTCACAGAGAAATTGCTCAATGTCATCTCAATGTCATCTGTTTCTATAATGTGGCTTTTGCGCAGGAATTTCACTCATCTAAATTCTAGCGAGATTCACTCAAGCCAAGTTAATGCAATGGTTTCACTTTTATTTTGATTGCTATGCATTTCTTTTGTTTTTCATGAGTTATTTGCATTTAAATTTTCCCTTTTTTTCCTTGCACGCCCAGCTCACTAATAGCTAAATATAACTTATACATTAAATGAAAAAGTCAGCGCTACCTGATATCGTATGTCTATATTTGTGTTTCAGAGACAGCTGTTTGGAATTGAAACCCCAGCTTCTGTGGAGCTGACTGGTTGGAGGAAACATTTCAATAGCTACACTCTGCATGGCCGTCGAAATGTACATAAGATGCACACCTACATGCACAGGCTCCGTTAAGCAGAAATACTAATACAGAAAATGTGACCCTCTCTGCTCTCTTCCAGTGTGTCCTGGCTACTTATGGAGTCTTGGTTATAACAGCAGCAGCCTACTGGATGCACAGACAGAAGAAAAAGGAAACATCCAGCTCCACGGCCTGAAAGATCTGATCTGATCTGATCTCTGGAAAAAAACAGACACTGAGTACTGGATGTGAAGCACAGACAACTGTATCTTTTGTTAATAAAGGTGATGCAAAGGCTTAATGCTGTTTTTTTTTTAGTATGCAGTCTTATTATGCAAAGTTACCACAGCATCACCATGGAAACTTGCCACGTCTGTGTAGAAGATGAACTGTTTCCCCACAAGATGGCCTTCTGCTGCTAAGGAAACTGCATCCACAGCCCATGTCACTTCCTAATAGTTTTTGAAATGATAATACTTTGTCCTCAGTTATATATTATATTTCCAGAGGGACATTTTAGCTTTATATTGGGGCAACACCAAAATAATAAGCAACCCGAAAAACCAAATGAATCTGCCTGCACACACAGAACACAACAAACAATTCGAATTAAATTAAATTAATTAAATTAAACTATTGACGGGTCCTGCAAACACAATTAGTTGATTATATAAGTCACATGTTCCACTGCACAGTGACAAACCCGTTCTGACCCGAACGTAAAACCTGACTTTAACGCCGTACAACGTTGCCGCCGGTCCTCACAAATATAGCAACACAGAGACACGCACTGCTGGCAGATCACGTGATTTAGGAGAAGCGCTATACTGAAAGCAAAAGTAAACGCGCGTGTGCGCGCGCGCTCGCTCACGAGCGCTTCCTCATTGAGCGTCAGGTAACTATTCCATTCCGGCTGTGCCCGCCCCCAACCCCCCCCCGTCTGATTAGTAAAGCGAAAGTAAGAAGCTGCAGCTTCTCACTGCGCGACTTGTTGCAGAGGAAGGTGAATCTCTCGTGTCGTGTGCGCGTGACAGGGTTCTGACACTCAGCTGTTACAAGTAAGTTCGCTTCGTTAGACCTTTGTTAACGTGCAATCAGCCTCATTAGAGGGGATGAGGGGGTGGGGGGGGGGGTGCTAACGTGTGCGCCATTGTGGAAAAAAGCTGCAAAAAAAAAAAAAATGTCTGTGTTCAAAAGTGCAAAAGTTGAATGTTGGGTTTTGCGCTCCTGACTGGGACAGTGCGGTTCGATCAGAAAACATGTGTGTACGGTAAGTCTGCGTTAAAGCTAAATCTACTTTCCATAGCAACAGTTCCATACTAGAAATAAGATACATGAACTCTTACGTATGCCTGGTCCTAGTCCATATTTAGATCAAATCATAGCAGGCCGATTACACTAAGCATTAAAGTTAGACAGCCCTGATTGCAACACCGTAATACCACATAACAATTTATTTCTATTTTTTTTTTTTGCTGTTTGCATTGGTGAGGGAGACTATTTGGACGTCCATGCATTTCTTGTAGTGTTGTTTTCTGATGTGCGTAACATTAGGTCTCAAATTGAAAACAAAACAAAAGTAGTTCAAAGTGCTTGCATTCAGCCTTGGAATGTGGATAATACTTAAACTAGCATTTACAGGGCTATTATTATTTCTAGCTATTATCTTTTTTTCTAAATAATAGCCCTGCTATCTTCACACTGCCAAAAGAGTATTAATCTGTTCACCCAGCATGGATGTGAAAGCAGTCAAGGGCAACTGTAAACCTCAACTGCAGTTTCATTTCAGATGTAATATAATTACGCTGCTAAGAGTCGGAGAGAAAAACAGTTGCGCTTCACAATTTGAACAAGGGCGTAAAGCAAAACGTGAAAGTTATAACAGGCTTTAAGTATCAAAAATAGAAGGAAGTAAAAGAAAACAGTTTTTATTGTTAAATGAGCTGTTAACTAGGTCAACAAGTAAAACTCTATAAGATAATATAAGATTCTATTTTAAGTTTTTTTTTTTGTTGGTTCTTGCGTGACTGAGAAAGTGAAAGCTTTTCTGTTGTCGTCATTAACATCTTACATCCACCCTTCCCAGTTATTGCTGGTATGGTTTTTTTTGTCCGTCATATGACCCCTGAACCTGCTTTACACACAGGCAGATAAGGCGTTTTCTTCATTTGACTGTCTGTTTTGATTTCCTATAAACAGATGAGCAGATTCTGCCTTCGTTTCCTTCAGTCACTGTGTGGACGAGTTGATCAGCCGTAATTTTCAACCACAACATGGAGCCTCGCAGAGACCTGAGCTGCAGATGATCAAACAGAGAAAGCTTTTGGACTATGGAGGCTCTTTCACCGAAAAGCAGAGGAACCGGTGGTCCAGAAGTGGATTCACCTTTGTAGGATGGTCAGAGACAATCCTGATAAAACAGTAGAGCAGAGCCCAAAACAGAACTACGCGACTGAGACACAGAGCAACGGCCCACAATCCGCAGAACCTGCAGAACCTGCAGCCCCTGATCAGAGCCAAGAGAGTGTCAAAGCAGACAGCCACGAGCCAACAGAGATACAGCTGGACATACTCCTCTGGAAGAAACTCAACCTGACGGCAGATCCTGAATCCTGGCACCAGGTAAGCATCACAACATGCTGTTAGACGCACTATGAGATTGTGACTTGTGTCTTACGTGGTATACTGTAACGTCAGAAATGAAGCACCAGGATTTCTTTTTGTCAATTTAAATTAAAATGTTTTAATTAGAAATACTCAAGTATCAACTCATCAATCATGCGCACGGTTACCTTTGTGAAGGTAAAATGTTTTTTTTTTTTTAATGCTGCTACCTTTTCTACCATAGCTGGTGACTGGAGGTTACAGTGACACTTTGCCCACACACCTTCGTCCATTCAGCAGCCAGGCTGAATATGAACTTGTGAAAACCACTTACCAGCAGCTCCAACACAGCGGTTACTACTGGGGACCAATGACCATGGAGGAGGCACATAAAATACTTAAAGATTCTTTACTGGGTACCTTCCTAATCAGGTAATCAACCACTTTGATCAATTTCTTGACTTAAACCTTTTCATAACTTATGTCTCCCCCTCCTGGTTGTGACGGTAATTACACAAACATTGTCAGAATGCTGGAGATCACTCTCTATCAAGTGAATATTTGCCAATGTTACAGGCATTTTACATTCATTCATTTATTTTTGTATTTTTCTACATTTTATGGATAAAAATGATATCCGCTGTAAATCTGTAACTTTGGAAGATATTGATTTTTAATTGAAGTTTTTCCAATTAATTATTGCAGTGAAAACACAGTTAGTTTAAAGAGACACTGGATTATTTACACATGTGTATTGTTTATATTATATTAGCAATTCATGTTTTATATATTGTCTATACTCTTCTGCTATTTAAAACAAAAATCTTAAAGTGAAACCTGCTGCAGGTCCAATAAAAGTTTTGTTTTACTGAAAAAAGTAAACAACAGTAAATGTGCACAAAGTGATTGTGCGATGGTGTCGCCTTTCAGAGACAGCGGCCAGACGGATGTTTTTTTCACTCTAAGTTACCAAAGTGAGGACGGACCAACCAGTGTTCGCGTCCAGCTAAACAACCTGCTCTTCAGTCTTCATGGCAGCCAAAGGAACTTCCCTTCACTCTTCAGCCTGCTCACTTATTACACCAGCTCATCCTGCAAGCTGACTGTGCCCTATCGCCGGCAGCGCCCGGAGAGCCTAAAACAGACATGCAGAAGGGCTTTCATACGTACGTATGGAGCAGAAAATATTAGCACCTCGCCTGGATTGAGCTTTCAGGTTAAAAACTACATGAATGCGTACCCTCACTGTATATAAAAACACATGTACAAATGTTCTGTTGTGTGTTTTAAGATGTTTGTATTATAAGTTAAAATGTTTTAGAATTTTACCAGCAAGATGGAGCAGGCTCTCAATTACCATTTTTCCTGGTTGTCTGTCTCTCTCTTGGGATTGGAGTGGTTCCAGCCACACACAGATTTTATCTGATCTGAACGTATTGAAGGCTTATTTGTACTCATTATCACAATGGTACAATTCAAAGACTACACATAACATGTTTTTTTTAAGTTAAGAGTATGCACTGTCAGAAATATCCACTTATTATGTATATATTTATATTTATGCCAGATACAGTACAGGGGGTCCTCGAGTTACGTCGGAGATCCGTTCCTGAGAATGTGTCGTAAGCGAATTTCGACGTAAATCGGACCATACATTCATTGTGCCATTGTGCATGACTACACATAACATGTTTTTTTTAAGTTAAGAGTATGCACTGTCAGAAATATCCACTTATTATGTATATATTTATATTTATGCCAGATACAGTACAGGTACAGTACAGTACAATGAGCATTTCCTTTAGATTTCTGATATCAACCGTGTAGACCCTGTGTTGTGAATATACCTACGGTATCGCCACGATCCCGAACGCATCTGTGTCCCTGTGCATCTCCTTACCGGCTGCCGCTGCGCCCCCCCCCCCCCTGTATCTGCACATTTTGTAGTAAAAAGTTAAAATGCATCTGAACATGCAAAACGTGATCGGTATTCAAAATGGTAAAAAGTTAAAAATGACACATTTCTGTAATTTTATTTCATAATTTCAAAATATGATAAAGGAAATAAAAATAGGTCCAAAACAAACGTCTGGGAACCGTGGATTGTGGATTTTGGCAACTGTCACAGCTTGAAAACACTTTTTAGTCCTTTTAGTTTTAGTTTTAGTTTTTCAGCTCTTGTTCGCCTGAGGAATTTTTAGCTATTGTTTCTTGCAAATTGCCTTCAGATCTGTAAGATTCTGGGGTCATCTTCTTTGTGCTTGACTTTTTAAGTCTGTTTTCAGGATCCTACTCTCATTAAACCATGCAGTGTTTCTTTTGAAATGTCCTCAGTGCCACTGACTGTGCCGTACTTCATACTGTCAGAGATTTATTCTTATCGTGAGATGTTAGAGGCCTTTTTATTCAAACATACCTTTGCTCATTGCAACGACAAAGTTATATTTTGATCTTATCCGATGACCAGACCTTGTTCAGCTACACAAATCTGATTCAGACTTGTAGTCCAATGACACAAGTCTGGCCTATATGTACACAAATACACGTACTCCACAATTACACATTTTTTATGTTTTTGAAAAATAGGCTTCTGTCATTTGATCTACTTCCTGTCCTAAATGTGTTAGTGGCCCCTTTAGTTTAAATTAGCCCTGCACCAGGGACACACACACACACACACACACACACATACATACACGCACCCACACTGTCCTCTAATTATCTCTGTCTCATTAACCTTAGATGTTGACGTAAAACTATCCCCACTGAGACACAGTTAGAGGTCAGAGCCTTTGAACACTGAGGCGATTCATGTAAAATGTAGAATCCCATTAGATTTCAAATGAATTTAAACGTCCAACACCTTGATGAAAACAGTGCAGGAAGGAGAAAAACGTTACAATTCAGTGAAAAATATTATAAAATGAAACAAAGTTTAATTCACTAATAATTCTAACATATATAATAATAATAATAATAAATTCATTCTTTCAGATGTGTGCGTCTCTGACTGCACTGTGCAGTGAGTGACACGCGACACAGTCTGATACATTATGACTACAATGTCAAACGACCTCTGTCGACTTGTGCGTCCGCACGAGCGCAGGCGCGCGGTTCAACAGCTGGGCTGGGGAGCGCACATGCGGCGGGTGTTTATGTAATGTCCTGTGTGACAGAGAGCGTATGTGTGTGTGTGTGTTTGGGGCGCGAACGTGCGCGCGCGCCGGTCCGCGGCGGCAGATCGAGCGCTCGTGAGATTTCAGCGGTGCGGATTTGACCCAGCGTGCAGGAGGGCGCTCGCGCTCCGTCGCTCTGCGCGCACGGAACGCACGTAGAGCCGGTGGAATCGTCACGCGGATAAAAATCTGTCGCGTGTGTTCTTGCGCGACCGGAGAGCAACCTCAGCAGCGCGCGGTGGTCGCTGTGGGGTCGGTAGCGCCGCGCGCAGGGGATACAAGAGGGCTCGCGTTGGACTCCTGGCCGGATCGGAGCATCCCACGGTCCCGGCAGCATCCATCCCTCCATCCCTCCATCCCTCCATCCCTCCGCCCCTCCGCGCCTCCGCCCCTCCGCGCCTCAGCTCCAGCGGGAGGCCGGCAGCGGCGGCAGCATGTAGCGGGGGACTGACGCTCAGAGAGCGGCACCGAGCGGACTGCGGCGGGACGGAGGGGACATGGGGAAGGACCAGGAGCTGCTCCAGGCCGTGAAGACCGAGGACCTGCTGACTGCCCAGCGGCTTCTGCAGAGACCACGGCCGGGGAAAGCCAGTCAGTGTCCTGCGGTCACACACCACACACACACACATACACACACACCGTCATCACCAGTTCAGAACGGTGCTGGCAGAATGGGATGTGATGCTCTTTAGTCTAAACGGTTCACTGCGTGTGTGTGTGTATGTGTATGTGTGTGTGTGCGCGCGTGTTTGCTCTCCTGCAGACTTGTGTGCGGGCGCGCGCGATTGTTTGTGTGTGTTTGTGCTGTGACGTTGGGGGTGTGATAGTGATGACGTTGCACATGTGTGAGAGCAGCCGTCAAAATGTAATGAGCTAATGAAAGATGCTTGTCACCACATTTCCCATAATTCACCGTTTGCGTGTGAGCGCGTGTCCGGGTCTGTGTGTGTGTGTGTGTGTGGGTGTGGGTGGGTGTGGGTGGGGGGGCATGAATGCACCAAATCTGTGAAAGAGGGTCTATGTGCACACACCACAGAGGACCTGTGTGTGTGTGAGTGTGAGGGAGGGGGGTGGGGGGGGGTGTGGAAGGTCCTACACTGCTCTCGGGACAGGGGGATTATTGGTGTGTGAAGAGGCCAGATGTTGGTTGTAATAATGTGATGACTGCCAGTGTGCACGCATGATATTTGCATGCGTGCACGTGCGTGGCGCTCAAGCTTGTGCACGTGAGTGTGTGCGGGTGCTTGATGGGGAGTCAGCTGGGACTTGAGGTGATAATTAGATTTCAATTACAGCTTTGAAACTGCTCTCCACCTCTTCCATTTCACCAGCGGGCTCCTCTCCTCTCCTCTCCTCTCCTCTCCTCTCCTCTCCTCTCCTCTCCACTCCTCTCCTCTCCTCTCCTCTCCTCTCCTCTCCTCTCCTCTCCGCGTGTTTGTCTCTGAACATTCCAGCAGTGTCATGGAAAAGAAAAATGTTTTTTCCTCAAATGCCAGAACAGATCAGGCCTGAGTGCTCAGGCCGCTGCACACTGACAAAGAGGAAGCGGGGAGGTGGGCCGGGGGGGAGGGAGATGAGGGTGAGAAGGAGGAGGGTCAGAAGAGGAGAGATGCGGGACAGGAGCAAACACTGAGATATGGAGAGACAGAGACAGAGACAGAAAGTGATGGGGAGAGGTTAGTGGATGAGTTATGGAGGGTGTGTGTGTGTTTGTGTGTTTGTGTGTGTGAATCCAGGTTTATGTTTGAATAATTAAACAGCACGCCAGGTTTCCCTGCTGGATAAACACCACACACACACACACACGCACACACACACACACACACACACACACATTATGTGTTAGTCATGTGCCTTTGTGCCTGTGTTTGTATTATTAATACTATGTTAGTGGTGTGTGCGCAGCAGAGTGGCAGGTGAGAGTGAGTTGTTTGTGAGGTTTTGGTTGTTTTGTCACGATGTCACAGTGTGATGGAGGGTGGTAGAGGAACTTGAAGTGTTGACGGGACCACGCAAGACACAATTTACAAAGGCTGTAATTAAAAGCTGTAATTAGCTTTTTCAACGATTTAGAATTGTTTACGCATGCTTACATTACAAATCATTTCTGGGTTGCCAAGTTGTGGACAGCCCCTTTTCAGCATGACACATTACTAATCATCCTCCATGCTTTCACTGTTAGAAAGTTAGAAAGCCTTTGACTGAGGACGCCATGTTTTTCTTTTTCAGTCATCTTGTATGTAGTGATTAAACCGTAAATAAAGTAACGTATAAACAATGACAAACAATTAATAAAAGGCTCTAAAACAATCCATTAAGTCTGTTTAAATGCTGGTAACAAATAGATTTTGGACCAGATGTCCTGCAGCCATTTTCCAAAGAGCAGCAGGCGCAACTGTCCATTGGAGAGCTTGCTCTATTGAATGAAAGTGCCAGCAGAAAAAAATCAAGGGGAGGCTTTTCCACAACCTGGCAACCCAAAAGCTATTCTCATCAAACTTACAAATTTTTAAATCATTTTAGAAATAAATAAGTTTCAGAACAGCATTATAATAAGATGTGGGGACAGTTGACTTAGTACTTCCCCGTGTGACACGTAGAAGGCTAAATGGATGAGAATGAATGAACAAATAAACGAATAACATGATATATTAGCCTACAGAAATTTCACTCAGCCATAATAAATGCATGCTCACTCTAAAATGATATAATAGATAGTAAATCAAATTTGAAGGCAGTTTTCATACTTCCATTTACTGTGGATTTATAACATAATTACGACATTCACAGGTGTAATTTACTTAAAAAGGCTTCAGGGATAACGCTGGTGTTATTCCTCTGACTGTAAAATATTTCCCATGAAAAGAGCAAAAGCAGTTATTCTTGGTTCCTAGCCTGTTATCGCTGAGCTTTCGGCCCATTTGTACCTGCACTGGAGACAGAAATCTTTAAAACAGTGATCAAATGCAAATGTGGAGTAAAAGGAGAGGAAGGAAGATGTGACTGATTCTTTCGAATCAGCTCAGAGAGAGAGTTGTTGAATCTCTGATCCGAGACTTTAAAGTAAAACATGAAAAACCGATGCCAGCCTATAAACAAAGGGACACGGGGTAATGGTTTCCTTATCTTTGGCTGGGCTGTGATAAAGTTCTCCAACTGAGAGATATAAAAACATTCTTATCATAATTGTATCTCTTTACAGTTGCAAACCGAAAGGGGCACGAAATAGTGTGACGGTGTAACAATGTTTTTGTCTGTATCAAAGCTCAAAGAAGAACAGCAGCACTGACTGAATGAGTTGTAAAGGTACAAAGGTTTGTTTTTCCTGTTTTATCAAGTTAATGACTGTGCCTGAACTCTGAACAGTGAAGCAGTACAGTGGAAGTATTCACTTTTCATTTGCTTTTTGGTTTGAGTTCGACAGGGTTTTTTACATGAAACGTCACCTCCTCACAACACAGCCTGACAAGCTAAACATGAAGGATGTTTTTTTTAAAAAAAAGCCATTAATGTCTTCGAATTTACTTCTGACTAAACAGCGCTGAGCACTCACAATCGAAACCAAAACCAAAACCAAAAGTGTATATTGTAACAATGGGAGGTACACAAATGAAATTTCAGATCTCAGTGCTGTTAGGAAGCTAAATTGCCAGATGTTTACTTCAGGAGTGGGTCCCAATGAATGAGAACAGTTCCTTATAAGTGATGGACGTATAAATACACAGCTGTTTGCCAACAAGTTCATCATATCAACTTAAAAGGTGGTGATATGTGTAGTGTTTGCAATTCAGTTTCCGTAGCGTCAAAGCTAACCACATTAATGTGTGTAAACAGTATACAGTATGTCATCGTCCTTCTCACTGTTACATGTTTACAGACATGACATGACAGACGCCCAACATGTTGACAACAATTTACAGTGGCAGATTAACACGGCTAACTAGCAAACTAGCAATTGCTGTTTACATCCTGATGGAGTGACAGCGGGGACGGCCAATCACACAGGAAGTGGCAGAGCCAATCGTGGAGCTTGTGGGCGGTCTAAACTGAGGCAAACAGGCTTCAGCTTGAGAGGCCGTTTTCTGCTTGGTCCTAGTGCTTGACGTGTCTCTGTTTACTGTAGCGTAACAATTGTTTTTGGACGGTAAAAACGGCCCTTTGAAAAAGACATGTCCCCTGTCCCCCCAAAATTACATCCCTGTTTAGAACAAACAACAATATTTTTTTAAAGGGAATCAACAGATGTCTGTCGCTGTTTTGTAGGAAGCTAAAAACCCCTTTGCCTTGATGCTCTAACTATAATAACTGACGGAAATTGTCTTGTTATCCTATCTTTTTGTACCTCAGAGGAAAATGTGCTTGCTTTCTTTTGACTCACTCCGGCCTGAGTCACTTCACTTTAACATGTGTGTGTGCAGTTGTCTGAATTGAATTGTTGAACATTTCTGGTAACAAGAGCCCTTGAAAAAGCCTCCACTTCACCTGAGGTGTGTGAATCCGCTGTTAGACTGAAGGTTGCCTCGTCAGCCAGTACAATAGCCTGTACTTATAAGCATTTTAACTACTACAATCATTAACAACTAAAACCTGAAGGAGATTTTGCAAAGTAACATCAGTCAATCACTAGCAAGCGATTGACATTCTGCGAGGATGGCACATTGGGGTTGCCGTGGTAACCCAGGCTCGGTTGCAGTATTATGCTGAGAATTATCCTAGCAAATATGAACTGTGGTCCAAGGACACTAACACTTCATATCAGAGACGGAAATATATACAACAGTCTGAAACGATAACGATCACATTTAGGATGCGTTATTGAATAATGCCATAATCCAGACTTTCTGTAGTAAAAGTCTCTGTAGGATCTAGTAAAAAAAAAAAAACGCACTGTGGTCCTATTATAGGTTTCCGTTCATGTGGCTCTGTGATAGTCCGCTGGTGACACAGATATCTTTACTCACTGATTCATCTGCTGGGTGGAAGGAGGAGGGACGGTTCTTATTTTTAATCCAAGATAGAGCGCAGAATTATGTCAGCTGCTAAGTGGAAACAGAAACGGAGAGAGCGACAAATCAGCGCATGCTCTTTAGCAAATTACAGGGGAAATTAGAGTGTGAGAGCAGGATGAAGGGATGAAGCGTAGATCGAGCTGTGGAGAGAGAGAGAGAGAAGCTTTTCCCCAGATTACAGGGCAGCCACAGATTGCGGCCTGTGGATTATGAGGGTTTGACCAAAAAAAAAAAAGAAAAGTAGATTCAGGGAGATAAACAAGCTGCTTTTTCTGTCCCTTTCAGACACACTGTGTGTGTGTGTGTGTGTGTGCGTGCATGCATATTCTCCTTCCTGATGTGTGATGTCTTCATCCTTGCAGTGCTTTGGTCAAAGATCAAGGTATCACATGAAAACACATGTACATTCACATAATCACAGGCATTACACACCCAAACATCCTTTAAATAAATACACATGCACACACACACAGGTTCCAGTTTAAATCATTTTCTCCTCTGGGATCAAACCATGCAGGGTTTTAGGGGTTAACTACTAACTACTACTATTAACTAAGTAAGTAAGTAAAAAATGTGTTCAGTAAAGCATCTTTCACAGAGCAAGCTGATAAAGTACTTCATGAGAGTGTAATTGTCAAACCTAAACAATAACAAACAGACAATAATAAGCACAAGGACGTTACAATAAGAGAGTCTGGATTACTCAAAACAAACAATGGGTCATTTAAATTAAGCAAATCTTGCAAATAACATCACTATTAATAATAATAATAATAATAATAATAATAATAATAATAATAATAATAATAATAATAATACTGATGATGTATGTAATCATTCTAAATGCACCAGAAATTTTTAACTCAGCAGCTGATCCAGGCGTATAGATAAAAACAATGGAATGTACAAGATAACACAAAAAGTACTATTACTCCCTGACTGTGCAAAAGCTTGTCTTCTTTACCTTGTCACTTCTCCGTGACCCTTTAGAAGGCAGTGGAGTGTTGTTGTAAAGCGCTTGCAGGTATAAGAGTGTAGCTGTCAACCTTAACTGCAGGGAGTGAAAGAAGCTCAAGGACAGAATGCAACAATCACTGAATTGTGATGAGGTTAAAGTACGGGCTGTTTCTGTACTGAGTTTGTCAGTCCTCTTGTTTTTCTGTTTAATTTTCTGCCTCTTTTTATTCCAGAGCTCCTTGGAGCAGCAAAGAGGGTGAATGTCAACATCCAGGATGCAGATGGGTGAGGGACTACAACACGTCTTCATGTTCTTCCTGTTTCTAGTTTTTTTTTTAATTGCTTCCAGCCATTCTTCCAGTCTTTTAAATATTTTTTAATTAAATATGTTACAGTTATTAATTTAATTGCATATTGTGTACAATAATTAGTTGAGACTGAACGCATTTGAAATAAACATGTTCTAATTCATTCTAATTAGATTCTAAACATTGTTTTTAATAAGCAGATTCACCCCCCAATTACCCCAACGTAAGCCTCTAAAAATCTTTTTCTTCAGAGATCTAATATAATCCATTATATAAGGAAATTCCTCAAAAATGATGTAACATCAGACAATTTTGTTTGCTGTAGCTCAGCCGCATTTTGATCTTCCAGCTGAAAACAGGTCCGAATTGGAGCTGAAATCTAAAACTAATTGCCTTAAAGCAAAGCCAGCACTTCTCTGCTTCTAATTTGCTTTAGAACTGCTCTCGAATCAACACTGAATGCACAGCTATGGATTGGAGCTATATTTAGAGTCATGATTAGTTTTGCTTTTTTGTGTCCACATGGTTGGTTTGCAATTATGCGTCAGATAAGAAAGATCTTTTTATTATGTTGATTGGGATCAGGTAATTGGACACAACTCCATGGCTAATGACTGTTGATTCGTTGATTTGACTCCTGGCTCGGCCCTTGTATTCGCAGGGGATCCATTAGACACACACACACAAACACACACACACACGCAGGCGTGCTGTGTGCACACTCGGCTTGGGGGTAGAGAGATTGCTTATTAATGGAAGTAGGTCATTTACCCCCTCCCGTCACTCACACAGAGCTGAGGGGCGGAGCTGCTCTACGCTGAAGATTATTTTATAAAAGTTATCCTCTGATTTTACACTGCATATATGAATACGTCTATTTTTACACATCATCTGTGTGTGTGTGTGTGTGTGTGTGTAGGTTGTCGCCGCTGCACTATGCCGCTCTGAGCGGGAACAAGGAACTGATCTCCCTGCTGTTGGAGGCCCAGGCAGCAGTGGATATTAAAGACCACAAAGGTAATGATAAAGACAGATATCCAGTGACCGCACAGCACAGTGTTACTATGAAACAGACACAAAACACACAAGACTCGGCAAGAAAACGCAAAACAAATACTCCTGCAGGGCTTTCCTCTGCCACACCAATATTTATTTATGGAACCAAAGGCGAGCTTGGTGGGAATGCAATAAAAAAACAAAACAAAAAAAAACGCAGTGTAGTACACAGCGTTTATGAGAGGTGAAAGATTTGTTTGCACAGTAAACAACAGACAAAAGAAGAGGTATTCTTTATGGCTGCAGGAACAGAGCCAGGTGGAAGTAGAACATCCATGATTTCTCTTTTTTCTGCTAGAAAACATCTCCTGCCCAGTTCCACACGAGCAGATTCCATAAGGAGAAATCTGAGGGCAGATGGGACATATAATCCGTCAGGATGTAGTAATGTCTGTCTCCACACACACAGTCAGCTTCTGCCCAGCGTGTCTCTAAATATAGGCATATAACTGGCAGGCTTCCCTACCAGTTGGGCTTGGCTCCTCAGTGGGTTTCTCTCCATGGGAGCGGTGGGGAAACCTTAGATCGATATCTCTCTCTCAGATAGAAAATAAAGCTCTTTATTTTAATGCTCACAATGCACCAATCCGGAGAGCATTTGTAAAAACACAGGCCCAAAAATCCAAGCCCGAGGCTATTGACCTGAATATCCTGCAGGCCTGATGATCCTATCTGGAAATCTTCATAAACAGGAAACTAAGGCAAAGGCAGTGATTCTTTTCTGGGAAGAAAATTAAGAACTTCTCCAAAAACAGGAGGCTGCAGTGCTTTTCACAACTACTATCGCCTGCCAAATAATACACGTGCCGTATGACTCACAGTACTGTATCTCAACATGCAGAGTCTGGGTCAAGTCCCCCCCTTGTCTTAACAAATCACCAAAACAATTCCCAGAAGCTCTCCCATCTATACATAGACTTCAACCATGAATTCCGTATAAGTCAGGAGTCGGCCAACATGCCTGAGTCTGCAGGGCCTCTTTAGTCGGCTTGAAGATGTGGCCGATGGCTTGGATCAAGACCAGAGGCCTTGGGTTTCTGCCATGAGAAACAAGCTCACTGCTGCAAAGCGCTGATTAATGTCTTCTGCTTAAAGGCACCAAGAATGATGCTTCTGTGAATCTGTGTCCTGTTCTCATCGGAGCTTTGCATCACCTTGCATTTCCTGCACAGTTCCAGGAATTCACTGTTTTGTCTTACCCCCCACCATCTCCCCAGCAGCATTCTCTTTGGTACAGCGAAACCACATGTAGGGGATTTCTCCTCTAGGCCTTTGTCTGAAAGCAGTTTGTTATAGATGTCCCACGAGTATGATGCTTGCAATGTGGCCAGGGTCACAAAAGGTCGCGTGTGTGTCAAACATAATAAGACAGCATTTTCTGTTCCTGAGTCTCTTGCTGCAGTAAGACAAAAATGCCACAGCTAACAATTATTTGCCATTATTGTGTGTGTGCGTATGTGTGTGTGTGTGTGTGTGTAGGGATGCGTCCTCTGCATTACGCTGCATGGCAGGGGAAGACAGAACCAATGAAAATGCTGCTGAAGGCTGGGTCATCAGTTAATGGACCATCAGACGAAGGACAGATCCCTCTTCACCTATCAGCTCAACATGGACACTATGACGGGGTAAGTATGTGTGTGTGTGTGTGTGCGTGCGTTTAGTGTAGTGTAGGGATGTGTTTTTATGTTTTTTGTGGCACTGTGTGTATTTAATTGGATGCACGCATGCATTTGTGGTTGCTACCCGCCACTTTAAGTGCACAGAAGAAGTTTGTTTTTGTTTGTTTGTGTGTTTGTGTGTGTGCATTACAGTCGGAGATGTTGCTACAACACCAGTCCAATCCCTGTATCTCAGACTCAGCTGGGAAAACGCCACTGGACCTCGCCTGTGAATTTGGGCGTGTTGGAGTGAGTAGCTTTTACGACCATCAAACAAAACTTTGACTTAATATTGTATTTACGAGCAGCTCTTGTTCTTGAGCAGTTAAAAGTAGTTTCCTCACAACATGGCACAGTAAAGTCATTTGAGTAGTGCAGCTTGTATCCTGCAAATAATGTGTATTTACGTTTACTCCTGTGCTTTTTTCAATGGATGATCATACAGTCATGCCGTCACAACAAAAGTAAATATCTAGTGACGTGATACAGCTCTGATACTGTCAGACTGGTGTGAAGTAAACACTATGGTTCTCTCATTCTCATATCTCTCTCTCTCTCTCTCTCTCTCTCTGTCTCTCTGTTGTTTAAGGTGGTCCAGCTGCTGCTCAGCAGTAACATGTGCGCAGCTATGCTAGGCAGAGTAGACTAGCTGTGCTGTGGAGGTGCTGGAGAGCCGGCTGAGAGACAGAGAGAGCGCTCACCAACTAGTTCCCGTGTGAAGTCTGTACATATTTACGGGGCAAACCACTTAAGCCGAAACAAGGAAGTTCACGGGAGATGTGTCGTAACCACGAAAACAACGTAACTCGCGCCCGTCGTAACTCGAGGACCCCCTGTATATATATATATATGTATGTATGTATGTATATATATATATATGTCTCTCTCTCTCTGTCTCTCTGTTGTTTAAGGTGGTCCAGCTGCTGCTCAGCAGTAACATGTGCGCAGCTATGCTAGAACCGAAACCCTCCGACCCCAACGGAGTGTCCCCACTGCATCTCGCTGCCAAGAATGGACACATAGACGTCATACGGTCAGTGTGCGCACGTAATAATGTTGAAATATATGTATTTGTTGTTTTATATAGATATAATTGATGACATATAAATTATTAATCTATTTAAGGAATGATGCTTTCTTATTTTGTGCTGCAGGTTGCTGATTCAGGCTGGCATAGATATCAACAGACAATCTGAGTCTGGCACAGCATTACATCAGGCTGCCCTCTGTGGGAAGACGGAGGTAGTGCGCCTGCTGCTGGATGTAAGTCTGTCTGTCTGACGTGTTTACATAAGCAGCTGTTGTTAAAGCTGTCTCTCTCTCTCCTCAGCTGAGAGAGTTTGCACCATTTATTCATTCATCCCGCTGAGCTCTGCGATGAAGCCAGGGTGTGACGTTGGCTTGTCACATAAAAGTGTAGCTGTCTGCCGAACAGTCGACCGGTCATGTAATATATAAAACAGAACAGCTCTGTTGTGTTGTCTACTCCTTTTGTCGACATCAGATGAATACGAGTGCGGATGCTTGACCCTGCCTTCAAACGGGGGCCAGTTTCCCTCATATCCTGCCGTATGTCATTACTGATGTTATTGCTGAGGCAGCACGCATAACAATCGTTTGCAGCAGGCTGGTACACACAGCCAGGCGGACAGTGAGTCATGGCTGGATTATCACACAGGTCTACCAGTCACAGTCACAGGTCCTCTGCGCCAGAGCTTCTATGTGAAGTGAATCGTAAGGTTTGTCATTTCAAATTCACAGAGCTCAGTTAAAAGCCACAGAATAACGAAATGCTCAAAAAATACACTAAATCCACTTTTATGAAGTGACACAACAACCAGAGAGTCACAAAACGACCAAAAAGACAGCTACCAATAAGCAACAAACGAGATGGAAAACAACAACACGACAAAAATCGGACTAAAAGAAACAAAAAGGTTCAATAAGAAGCACAAAACAACCACAAATACACTTTGTACTCTGGGGGTGTACAGTGAGGGGTGAGGGGCTCATTTTCTCCTAATCCATGCATGCCCCAAATACACAGTATATCCCTATCAGGGACTCATTGTGACACAATTAAATATTAAAACCGTTAGAGGGCAAATCCAGACAAACTCAACCAGAAACCTCGCTCCCATATTCACTTGAATTTCTCCGTCCAGAGCGGCATCAGTGCAGGGGTGAGAAACACCCTGAGTCAAACTGCCCTGGACATTGTGAACCAGTTCACCACCACACAGGCCAGCCGAGAGATCAAACAGCTACTGAGAGGTGAGTGCAGTGAGTGTGTGTGTGTGTGTGTGCACAAACAGAGATGAAACGCACAATATCACTAAATGCATGATGCACAGAAGCACATAAATTGTATTTGTTTTGCCTTGTATACAATCTAAACTGAGGTATGGATGGATATTCTGTTCTTCACATATCTGTCATATTGACACTATTATTGATATGCAAAATATGCATAAGAATAACATGTGAACGCCTGATACATTAAGTATCAATCTTCTTCTTGGTTTATAGATGCTTCAGCTGCAATGCAAGTGCGAGCACTGAAGGACTACTGCAACAACTACGACCTAACCAGCCTCAACATCAAAGCCGGAGACATCATCACGGTACAGACGTCAGTTTCTTTTCTCAGCGCTGCATGTGCGCTGCACGAACGTTTGCTCATCCGAGCTCGTGTTTTTGTCGGCAGGTTTTGGAACAGCATTCCGATGGTCGGTGGAAGGGCTGCATTCACGACAACCGTACAGGAAATGACCGCGTGGGGTATTTTCCATCCAACATGGTGGAAGTGATCAAGAGGGCAGGTGACCACGAGCATCACAGCTGTGTGTGTGTGTGTGTGTGTGTGTTTGTGTATGGGTGGGAGGACATGTGAGTGTGCTTTCGCATGTGTGTGAGCTCAGCAGCTGTTCTGTAGCCATAGCTGATCATTAGTTGTAGCTAGTCGCAGCATCACCAGCCTCTTCAGGCCGCCCATATGTTTTCCCAACCTGTCATCTCCATCATCTCCATTGATCAAACACTCCCCCCTATTGGCTGTTGACCCTCCTCCCTCCCTCTATATTTCTGTTCCCTCAGTAACCCTTGTCCCTTATGATTAAACCCACCTGCTTTACAAGATTGTGATGCTTTTTCCATACTGTTTGTTTGCTTTATTGCTACAGTGAAATTATAATTTTTATATTTATGGAGATATATTCCCCTGTGGATATATGGGTGTGTTCATATTTTGATTTGAATCAGTTATTATTTGACATATTTTCAGATCTGATTAGATTTGTTTTGTTTCAAGTTGACTGATCGGTTGTTGTTGTTGTTGTTGTTGTTGTTGTTTTGCACCTCCCTGCTCCTGGCTCATGTCCAGGCTACTCCCCCTCCCAGCAGTGCCATACCCTCCTGCTCCGCAGACCCAACCCATGTCCCCTTGCCTCGGTCAACGGACACTCATACCCCCCCTCCAAAGTCCTCCCCCTGCATCTGCCTCCCCCTCCTTCTCCCAACACACAGTCCCTCCCTCGGTTCTCCTCATTTGGGTATGTTCCACTTCCCATCTCTCCTCCTTCTCTCTCTACTCCTCAACTGTCCATTCCTCCTCCTCCTCCTCCTCCTCCTCCTCCTCTCTCCACTTCTCAGGAGCAGCAGAGTCAGACAGGTACATATTGTAGCACCACTTTGTAGCACCACAGATAAGCATCCTTTCCTTTCTGTTTGACAAGACCACATTAGAATATACAATGCATCTGTTTGTTACAGCCCATAATAGATATATATCTAAAATAAGTAACTATCTATTTTGAATGATTAAATACACAGTACAATAAACCGAGAACTTTAGAATTCTTCTTTGTTCTATTCTATAGCCACTATGCTTAGCAAGGAATTTAGCCAAATGTCTAAAAAGGGTATTGTCACCGACTCAGAGTGGTGTAGATAAACTACACCTCCACCTACTACTTGGATTTAATTCCATTAGGAACTGTTTTACAAGACGGAATTGCAACCACGATGAGTAATGTTTTAATGAATGTGTAGGTTGAGTGACTGTTTTTTGTGAGCTTCATGTTTTTTTTAATGTTTGGTATGTATATATTTTTTATATATTTTATATTTCTATTTGCACACATTCTATTCTGTATATTATCACATTATATTCTGTAGCTTACTGCTTTTTGGTTTTCAGAAGGTCCTTGAAAAACAGATTAAAAGTAGTTAGGATATAATTAATTGCGTGTGTGTGTGTTTATATGTGTGTGTATGTGTGTGAAACAGGTTCACGGACTGCAGAGCTGAGTCCTCAAGGGTCTCCAACATTAGGACAGCAAAGCAGTGCCAGTGAAGATATCTGGGTGCTGCGCAAACCGCTGGCAGGTAAACATCTGCTGTGGTGCCCAGTGTTGGAGAAGTTTAATGTTTAATGAATGGTCTTTAGCTAACCCTGTGTCCTGTGGAGGTGGCGAGCGCAGCGGCAGTGTGGGCAGTCTCGGCAGTGTTCGGTCGTCAAGCAGCATGCAGAGTTCTGGGAACACACACGTTCTGACCACTCCTGCACCCAGTCCCCACCCTGCACCCACACCAGGAGTCAACACACACGGCCTCAATGCTCCGGGCCTGCACGCACAAGCTGAAGGGGTAAAGGTGAGCGAGCCGTCGCATACTGCTTGTATGCATTTGTTTGCACCGCATGGGTCTGAGGCAGCAAGAATAGAAATTCTGGGAAAACAACAAAGGAAACACAACACACACTCTAGTTGCTGTGAAAACCACAATTCTGTTTCCGGCACAGTTTGCTCTTGTGTTGGAAAGATTACGATCACTTTCAACAGTAGACCAGGTGCATCAAGATGGTGGTAACAACGGTGAGTTTTGTAAATACAAACTCGAGTGAGAACCACAAATGAGCAACACAAACTGGCTACTTTACAACAGCAAAGCAGTAGAAGTGAGGTTTGCCTGCAGGGCTTCTGTGGGCAGTGCTGGTAAAGTGCAACAGTGCACTCAGCTGAGTCACAGGGTACAGCTGGGGTTTCTATGCTTATGCATGAGTAGACATAAGTGTGCGCGCCCTTATGTATGTGTGTGTTTTAGGGTATTATGGTGTGTTCTTGTGTTCTAGCTCCTGGCCACCGTGCTCTCCCAGTCGGTTAAAGCTAAGGAGCATCTCTTGGAGCAGTCGCAGTCTGTTGAGCAGTCAGCGAGTAAGCGCACAACACAACTCTAACACAACTGAAAAGCCTCCTGCTGACTGATCAGACACAGCACCTGTATGATACAAGTTACCACAAAGTCTTTTTGCATCCTGTTGTCGTGTAATCACAATTTAAAAAAAAAATAACCTACTTATCATTGCTTTATCTTACTGATGACTAAAGACAGTTAGGACCTCAGAGATGCATTTATATACACTAAAACATATATTTGCAGATAGAAATGAACTATAGTGTTGTTAATTGTTTATGTTTGTGTTAATTGTTTCTTTTTTGCCTTTTCACCCCAAGGCTCTTCCAGTTGCACCGTGCATGAGCAGCGGTCGTTTGAGCGGAAGGCAGAAGAGGATGATGGGAAAGTGAGTTTTTTTTTTTGGATGGTGGCTAGGCTAACTCTGTGGACTTCTTTTGAGTTATTCTGTTGCGTTTTTTTCATGTTTCTTCTCAACCAGCGCTGTGGTTTGAGAGAAAGACATGAACACGGGTGGGGTTCAGGCACTGGGTGCGTGGTAGGGCAGGTGTGCTACACCTGATAGGATGACAACCTGAGGATGGGGATGCAAGTGTGTTGCTATGGAGACAGGCAGAGTGACAGACACACCTAGGAGTCAGTTGCTGTCTTGCCTTCTGTCGGTCCATCCATCCCCTGCCCTGATACTAAATGGAGAGACTCTCACTGCTTCTAGTTTATGAGTACGTGTCTTTCTATTCTGAAAGTCTCTCATGAATTACAAGTCTGGACTTGGTCAAAGAGCAGGTTTTGCTGTAGAGCAGGGTTCCCTACTGGAATATTCATGGGAGTGTCTGTGCTGATTTCTAGAACAGTCTCCCCGTGTGTTCTAGAACAGGCAGCCATGCCATGTTCTAGAACAGGTATGTTTTCTGTGCTCTAGAAGAACCCTGCGGACTCTTCTAGCAGCAGCCAGTAGTCTTCTGTGTTCTGTGTTCTAGAAGCAGGCAGTAGTGGCGTGGCTGGGTGAGTTTCAGCTGCAGTTCTACACCACCCACTTCCTCACCGCGGGATATGATCTAGACACCATTAGCCGCATGACCCCTGAGGTAAGGTCATGACCCTTGACCCCCTCACGCCCTGCCGCTTGTCTGTCAAGGCTTCGCCCAGCTCTTGCTCTTAAATCAGCTCCCCACTGACCTGGATGATGTCATCATGACCCTCCTGTTTCTGTCACCTGACCCCCTCACCCCCCACCCCCCGGTGTGAGCCTCAACCAGTCACTTCTCATACTCTGTCTGCTTCATTTACATTCCTGTGTTCACACATGCCCGTGTGTTTCAGCCCCATGCTGCAAACGCTGCCGTGTTTGTCCTTGAATGTGTTTTGAATGCGCTTTCGTGCGCGTATGTATGTGTATGTGTACTGAAGCAGACACAGTGGCCCGACAACAAAAACCCTGTGAGGGCAGGGGTCAAAAGGAAAACTCTTCCCGCAGGCATATCACACACTGCTCACGTACAATGACACATAAATTTGTTTGCATTAAAAAAAAACAAAAAATATCCAGCAATGTTGAATTTCTGATGTGACTAACTGTGCATTGCGTTCAAGGACCTGACGGCGATAGGTGTCATGAAGCCGGGACATCGGAAAAAGTTGACATCAGAGATCAGCAAGCTGCCCTCAGACTGGCTGCCAGACCACAAGCCTGTACGGCTCTTACTCGTACTAACCTATGTAAACGTTTATTTCTGCATCATATTCTGTGCACAGGTTTGTTTGTTTTTTACATTGTGCGCCCATATCTGTGTGTGTCGCTGTGTGTTCAGGCCAATCTGGCAGACTGGCTGTCTCACCTGGGTCTTAGTCAGTACTACCAGGTTCTGGTGCAGAACGGGTATGAAAACATCGACTTCATTTCGGACATCAGCCTCGAAGATCTGCAAGAGATCGGCATCACTAAGCTCGGTAAGTCACAGCTACTTTAGAAAGACGGGAAACAAGATGATACACTAACAATGTTTTGAATTGAATCCTCAGGTAAAGAGATATAACTGGACTTCTGTCTATACAGAGATCATAAGAATCCCCTTGTCCCACCTGTGCTTTGTGATAAAGAAGTTTGTCAGCATAGTAAACATTCATAGTTTAACCAGACAAAATGAGAAGTTTCTATGAAAACAAATGTAAACTGAACTTTTGTACCATTTCTTACTAATGCAGAGGTCTAGAAAACCAATCTAGAAAATCTCTTATACCTTTGAAATCCTATCTTTTCCTTCTCTTTGTACTTCACCATAACTGTATTGTTCTCCTGCACACACCACTGCCTCCCCTTAGGCCATCAGAAGAAACTGATGCTGGGAGTGAAGAGACTGAAGGAGCTGCAGAAAGGAGAAATTGGCTCTGAACGTCCTCAGAGCCCTTCCACTCCTCCATCCAGTCCAGGGGGCAGCACCAGCTCAGAGCCTGGGAGGGAGGCGAGGAAGCAGAGGGACGTTGCCCCCAGCCCGTTGGCCAAACCTCGCCCAGGTCTCAAACATTCCCAGACCCCTCCCCATACGCCCACACAAACCCCACCGCAAACCCCAACACATGTCCGGACCAAGCAGGCCTCCCCCAGGGCTCGGCCACGACCTTCTACGCAAGTGGTGACAGCAGATCAGTCCGTCCCACTGCTTCGGCTACCCAGCGGGGAGGAAGAGCGACGAAGAACTCACAGTCTTATTGGCTCGGAATCAGATTCCAGATATGCCACAGTGTGCCGCAGCAGCTCTGCGCGTAATTCTGTCTCTAATGATGTCACTGTCAACCGAAGCCAATCATCTGTCACACTCCGCCCACGTCGTAAGGGTCGGCCCCCAACACCACCTAAAAGATCCTGTTCTTCCATTACCGGAGGCGATGGAGAGGGAGAAGGACAAGGCGAGGGACTGCTAGGTTTGCCAACTTATCGAGAGCGGCGGGCCAGCGACTGCGGCAGCCTGGGATCGGCTTTAAGAGCTCAGGACTCAGCTGGCTTGGAGAGATCAGAGGGGGCCTCTGGGAGTGTTCGCAGCCTCGCCGCGATGCTGGAAACATCTATCAGTGGAGCCAAAACTCTGCCAAAGAATCTGGGAAGCAGCACAAACTACTTACAGGTAGCTGTTGTGTTTGGGTTTGACTTTACGAATTGTATTTTAAACTTTTTACTGGTTACATATGCATGTGTAATAATAATGTCCTCGCCAGGTGAGCCCACCAGTACTTCGTCGGCAGCCACGTGCAGGAGGACTTGGATCTGAGGATGATGACGCCATAAGCAGGCGTAGGACCATTAGTGGACCAGAAGGTATCCCTGGTGATCAGAGTGACCTGTTACCTCGGCAACTACCCCAGCAGCGCCCAGAACCCCGGCCCCGCTCCACCGTGGTCACCTCGGCATCAGAGATCACAGATGGCACAGTGACTCTCCGGAGGAAGCCGCGCTCCCTGGCTACAGAATCTGAGGCACCAGCGTCAGTGGCTACCACTGTTGTTACTATGACAACCAGCTCTGATACCATACGCAGGAGACCACGCATATCTGAGCAAAGTGCAATTCAAAGCAATAACCAATCAGACTCTCCAAGCGCTCACACAGATAGCAGCTGGAAAAGTGGAGGAGAGGCGCAGCACAATGGGGGCGTGGTCCAGAGGCAGAGGCCAACTTCTCAGTTCTCTGATAGGACAGAGGCCAACAAAGAGAGCTGTGAGTGGATGGAAGCCAGGAAGTCTTTAAAGCCAGCAGTCTCACCAAAACCAGTCACCCTGAGAAAGACCCAAGGTGATCCCCCGACACCAACCCGCAGGGTCCCTATACCCGGGCCTGATACCACAGAGAAGGCACAGAGTCCCGGTGAGAAACACAATCGCACAGAGAACAGAGCTATTTGGTCACTGAGTTTGCTGACATACTGCATATGTCATCCTGCAGTACTTACAACAACCTGCTACTGTAAGTACTGCAGTACTTGCAGTCACAGGTTGTTGCAAAGTTGCATTTGGCAATAACAAGGTCTCAAGCAGCCCAACGTGCTATCTTTATGATGCAGCAGATTTCTGTAGTGGAAATAATCAAGCGCTCTGATGCTAAGTTTTCAGTACAATTATGCAGGAAAATGTATTACGAGTATTAAATACATATGCACAGGTCAGTAGGTCTTGTGTAGTGGTTATTGTGTGACTAGTCTGACAGATTGCTCTCTAACTCCCTCTGACCAGAGCCAAGGCGTGTCCCTCCTCCTGTATCTCCAAAACCCCGAGGTCCTCCAACAGCACCCAAACCAGGCAAAGCAGTTGTAACATCAGCCACCATGAGCTTGAGTCCTGCTGCTACCAGTCCCACCCCGGCCCCCAAACTTTCCTCTCCGCTTCCTGCTGCACCACTTCCAGCTCCAGAAACCACCTCTGCTCCCTCCCTCTCCCCTGGTGTCCCTCTCGCATCCCCCTCTCCGGCCCAGAGTCCCTCAACCCCCTCGTCACACCCTATCAAACCTCCCCGCTCCTCCATCGCTGGTCTCTCCATCGACCTGCTGGGAGGACGGGAGGTGGAGGAGGACGAGGAGGGGAGGAGAGAGGAAGAAGAGAGGAGTAGAGAGAGGACGCGTGAGAGGCACAAAGAGCAGGGGGAGTGGAGTAAGAGAGCAGATGAAGAGCAAGGAGCAATAGAGGAGGTGGAGAGTCAAGCAGCGGGAGGAGAGCAGGAGGAGGTGCAGCATAGCTTGGAGGACGCCAGTGCCTCCTTGGCGGCAGCTCTCCAGGCTGTAGAGCATAAAATCAAAGAGGAGGATTCACAGAATGAGTGAGTATTAATAAAGTTTATCATCATATTTTGCCGTAGATTTCACAATCTGGCGCTCCGGGTACAACGAGGCTGGATTTATGGATCATCTCACCCTTCAAGAGAAAGTGAATAATTTTACTCTCTAAAAAGTTTAGGCTGAAACACTAATTTCTCCACAGCTAGAGAACCCTGATAAAAGCCCACTAATTCAAGTCACTTTCATACATTTTTGAATTCTGGGTCAGTGGTGCAGCGCCCCCCCCCTCATTTACATTGATAAACTGGTCTAAATTTACCACAGTTCTCATTAGTGCCTCTGGCTGGCACCTTTACCATGGCAACGGTTGCTAAGGCTGATGTGTGCTGTGGTACTGTGAGCATTATACCATAACAAAATGTAGAGGAAAACAAGACGGGAACAAGTCACCGGACATTATGGATATAAAGGTGGAATTGTGAAAGGGAATTGATGGGGTTGAGGATCAATAACAATAGGACGTATTTCAAATTCTGACTCGAAATGTGAAAAACATCTCTAATGAACTTTGAATATATCTCCCAGCTCTCTTTCTAGCAAAAAGACAACAGTCTCCATCTTGGATGACATCGGCAGCATGTTTGACGACTTGGCAGATCAACTGGACGCAATGCTCGACTGATCTCCTGCCTGTGTCTCATTGCCAGCGAGCCCCTTCCCTCTCCCTCTCCATGTGTAGGTGTATCAGGCCAGCTCTCTCAAGGCTCGAAGCTGGGGCTCGAGTGTGTGCGTCTGGCGCGAGCGCTTCTCACGTAGCCTTGTACAGTAAACAAAGGAGGGGGCCATCCACATCTGGTGCAGTAGCTCAAGCACACACCCCGATGCAAGGAGGCCACTCTGGCACAACCTCTGACCTCTGCAGCCCAGCAGGTCACCACCACCACCCGACCTCAGACGGCGGAGTGGACCGAGAAGCACAATCATTCCCCCTCACCCTTTTATCTCTACAGTCTCTGGCTAGGACAGAGGTGCTAACTCAGCCAGACAGGGAGACAGACAGCTAAGCATATTGCTTGCAAAAATAAGCACATGAACTGATTGACAGACAGGCAGACAGATGATAGCACTGTAGACGAGATGCATACAAACGAGGCGGGGGAGAGAATTTTTAAAAGCACACGGAAAGACGGGCCGGGTTCTGTGTCTGTCTCACTCCTGCGATGTCAACAGGATGCAATTTTCCAGACGAATCATAGCCTCTGTGTTCTCCTCTGTATGAGTGGAGGATTGTGGTTAGCTGCACTTCCTGAACTGTGTGTTGTCTCCGTTCAAGTTGTTGCTGTTGCTGTTGTTGTTATTGTTGCCGTTGTTGTTGTTTAAGAGCGTGTGTAGTCCCTGCTGATGTTCATGTCAGTGTCCTCCCACTCATACAGCAGTTATACTAATGATCAGAACGACAACAACAAAATAGATGTGTGTCAATGAATTTTGACTCACAAAACACGCGTACACTAATACACACACATACATACACAATGCATTGGTTTTAATCTGGCTGGTGTTCTGCTGTTTGTGTTCAACTACCTGGATATGAATCTACACAAGTACATGACAAAGACTGCCATACACAAATTCACTTGCAAAGTCACATATATACAAGCACAGTCATACGGTGTATTCCTTTGTCCAGCTGCAGTGAACAGTGTTCTTTAAAAAAAAAAATCCTATATTTCAATGCTGTCTATTGTACATCCAGTAAGCATCCATTCATACAGTTTATAATATACCTGGGTATTGAGCATTTAGAGCTCCCTCTAGTGTTGCTTAGTGAAACTGTCTCTAATCTGCCCTCCTTCCATCTTGTCTTCCTGTTTTTGTTTTCATCTCCCTCTGTGTCCATTCTGTTAACTCTCTGTGCCTTGGTAGAATTCTTTCATATATTCAGAATAATTTTTGTCCTCTTATTATATTTTTCTTCATGTTTTCCGCCACAAAAGCTTAATGGTTTCCTCTGTTTCCTTGCTCCTCCTTTGTCTGTGATGTCAATAGTAGCTTATAGGTTGAGCTGTGAGTCGTACAATATGATCAGAGAAATACGATGCCCTGTCTGAAGTCCTCCTGTAACCATTGAGAAGCCTTGTTTGAGCCCATGTAAGCCCTGCTGTATGCTGTAATAAGTTGGCTCTGCTTCCCATTGGTTCCCAAGTTTTAAGCGGTGCCCCCTGTAGGCCAGACAGTGGATCCACCACCAGTATTCATCCCAATTAAGAGTCTTCTTGTATTTTTATGCTCTTTATGAAAACAAAGATATATTTGAGAGACAGATGGTTATATGTGAATGATAATAATAATAATAATAATAATGATCACACTAATAATAGTAACTCTAGACATTGAAGTGAGCTAAGCTGATTGAGCCTGTGCATTTGTGGTTGAGTTCTGGACTTGTTGTGACGGCTGTTGTGCCATGGTTGGGTTAAGGTTGTGTTTCTGCTGTGATGATGCATTCCTGTACAGCTGTGATCAGAATAAATGTGTAATTTAAACCTAAAGGCACAAATTCGACCACATCAACTTGATGTCAATTCACTTATTCTACATAACTGAAGGTTTGTTGTTTTGTTTTTTTTAGCAATAACTTTTGTAAATCACTCAACAGATTCACAGGACAACACATTAAATCTAGCTCTCTTATAAATACCTATACAGTATCCTAATACTGCAGTGGTTTAAGCAGAAGTATTTTGAGTATTTGTATATAATTATGCTATGAAGTCCATTATTGTTTAAAAAAACCAAAACTTGTAGTTTTTCGATGCTTTAAAAAATATTGAATCATTTTGTTTATACTGCGCAGCACATTAATGTAATCGAAATAAACGTAGTAATAAGATCCAATAACAACATCTCCGCCTATCAGAGAGTCCGGAGTACGAACAAATGCGGAAGAGGAGGGGCTTCCTTCTGGAGCCGGATATATTTACTCTTTCTGGCTCATTCGGTCCTTTTCTCTGAGCATAGTGAAGTGAACGGACCCAAAATGCACATTAACAAGTTTAATCTCGAAATGTTACATTATTACGGCAAAGAGGAAACCTGCTTTCTACCACCGACTGGTTCCGTGTTTTGTCGAAGAGCTCAAAGGGTCGTACAAGTGAGTATCATGAACATGTGGGGGAGCTGATACTGCCATGTTGTCCCAAAGAGCCGCACGTGGAGGTTGTGCTCACAGGGTTAAAAAGTTACAATGCTGGTTAAAACTGTGTGAAAACAATTTTTGACTTTTTGATATATCAATTTAATTTAAAAAAAACTAAGATTAGGTCTATCTTTTTTGTCTTTATGAAACATTGCTCATTATCATTGTTTAACAGTGATAATATACACTGAATAATAGTAGTCAAAGAATCAATCCTAGTGGGACACCAGTACAGGTGTTCAGGATAATGGATTCATACTTAGTGTTGGGCCATTAAATATGAAATATTCTTGTCTCATTATCCCTTTACAGGTTTCTTAAGAAAAAATGTCTACACAGACTCCATTCACGGATAACATGATGGTTCTAAGACTGGAATCGAATGGGACCTAGTCATGTGGGAGAACCAGTGAGTCTCTGTTGAATATGTGAAACAGTTCCAGCCAGTGATGACAAACAACATTTTTCTGACACCTACTATGAGAGCTGAACACAAGCTCCTGATTCTAACTTTATCCTGAGGCTCATATTTCATTACATTAGCACAGTCTTTACCTCCAAAAGTGTCACTTTTCCCCGGACGTTATGTAAAACATGTTTTTTTAAAAAACACTTTACAGGAAAGAGTAAGGCAGCTTCAAGTCTGGACGAGGATCCAAGACCACCATGTTTCAGATGGCTGACCAGAGGAGCAACACTGGGTTTGAGATCTGGTGTGTATATATGTTTGTATTTGAAAAACAGTCAGCCAGTGATGACGAACTAAAACATTTTTCTGACACCTACTATGAGAGCTGAACTCAAGCTCCTGATTCTACATCTAATCTGAGGCTACGTCATTGGAGATGGGCGCATCTGACGTGTGTGTTATTGTCTATTCAGCTGTCCACTTTTCTGTTACAGTTAAAACTACTCCGATGGGAATGAGGAGACTGAAGACAGAGGAGGTGCCTGAACAAAGATCCAACCATAACTTTTATATGGCACAGAGATCGGTTAATCAACGGGACACTGTTGGGGCTTAGAGTTGGTGAGTCAGTGTAAGATATTGACATTTGAACGCGTTTATAGCCAGTGATGACAAACTAAAACATTTTTCTGACACCTACTATGAGAGCTGAACTTCAGCTCCTGATTCTAGCTTTTTACTGAGGCTCCTTTTAATAAACACATGTATACAGGATGATAGAGGTTTTCTTGTATGTAACTTGAAACTGGGCGCTACTGTTACAGGTAGATTCATGACTCAAAACAGAGGAAACTAAAATGCCTGGTCATGCTAATGGACAGCTGTTGATCACAGGTATTTTAATGGTAAGTGTGTATTGTACAGCCAGTGATGACAAACTAATTCTTTTTCTGACACCTCATACGAGAGCTGCCTGCTCCTGATTGTCACTTTTTATTTAATCTGAGGAAACAATTACGTATTTTCTCTGATCTAAAACGTTTCTTTCAGAGTTCCCCCAAGACATGCAAATCGTCAACGGCTAGAAGACTGCTGCCCTCGAGCTGTACAACAAACCCGAATGAACAAAATACAATATTTATATTTCAACAAAGAGCAAATGTTTATTTTGTTTGGGTAACATTGAATAAACAGTAACTCTAAACTTTCCTATAGTCTGTCATTACTGGGAAACCTTGGTATTATGTATTACACAACTGTATCATGTAACTAAAGTCACAGCTACAGATCATTTTTTACTATCGCACAAACAAAACACAATGGAAAAACATGATAGTCATATAAAAATTTGATGCATCATTACAAATAAAGTGCAAATATGCCATTTTTGTTATTTAACCGGGCATTTATGTCACGTACTAATGCAGAAAGTGGTAATTTGCAATAAAACGATTCAAATTGTGTTGTGCACATGAGATTAACAATCTACCACTGGAATTAAGAGTATGTTTACTTATAGTAGCTTGGACAATAGTGGGGTTTTGAATTCTGCTAGTGCTACTTTCAAACTACTTGAAATGCCTTTTCACTGATGTAAGCAGGTATGACAGTGATGAGGGTCCAGCCAGTCCAAAACAAACATGGTGGACACTGTCTGCTACAGGTTCTTCTGTCCCATCAGGTGTTGCTGGTCCACAGCCATCATCCATCTCATCTCAATGGGAAATGAATTCCATGTTTACCCAGTTTTCCGGAGCGCGTCCTCATTTGCGTGTCCTCCGCCTGTGGTGGGACTCGGCGGGGACACACATTTCCATACAGGTGCCTCGTCGGCCCCGGGCCGTCATTTGACTGTCAAAGCGGCGGCGCGGCTCCGTGTCTCCGCCCTGCGCCTCCCGCATCCAGTCGCTAGCGGAGGGGAGCGCAGGGGCGTGTCCTGCACCGCGGACATCCAACACACACACACACACACACACACACACACACGAAACCTCCTCCTTCTTCTCATCTGGCTCCTGTACCGACTCGGAACTCATCTGTCCGCCTTCTCCACCGACTCCAGCCCGCTATCAGATCCCGGTCCGCATTCCCCATTCGCCCGCTGAAGAGGAAATCCACCAGCGGTCCTCGCCGGTAGGCCTGACGGTAAGTGCGCTTGTTTGTATGGGGGGGGTGGGGGTGGTCGTGTTGGGGGTGGTGGATGTGTTTGCATCCGCATTTCATCTCGATTTGTCTGCGTCTGCGTCTGATCTGATGATCATGGGTTCGCCGCCCGTCGTCGAACTCGTCCTCGCGCGAGGTGTTTCTGTTTACTGTGGAGTCAGAGCGAACCAGCAGCCCACACCGACACACATCTGGAGGATGTGATCAGGAAGACGAGGGTCGTGTTTAATGGAACATCTGGACGAGGGAGACAGCAGGGTGGATGCTGGTGGAGGAAGCCAGCCAAGGGCCACCGACCCACTTAGATCCATTACGGAGATGAAGAGATGATGGAGGAGGAGGGGGAGGAAGAGGAGGAGGAGGAGGAGGGAGAGACAGTTTCCAGTAGAGATAGTAAACTGGTCCATGGTTGGCCTGAACTCTCATCTGGGCCCTGTCTCTCTCTCTTCCTGCTGTGGCAGGGTGGGGCAGGGTTTACAATAATAAAAAGAAAAAGATGGACCAGGTGGCGGCCACGTTGGTTTATGAGTCAAAATGTTCAATTTGTTTTAAACGTGCATCTCCCTCTTGTACTACGTATTGAGTACAAATACCATAACATTCTACATTCGACACCTGAGGTTATTTATTGTATTGTTGTTACTGCTCCACTACATCCATCCACTAAATCCTAGCGTCTCGGAGTTGTAAACATCTGGATGGAAATTGATGAAGTTTTAGGTTATTCCCCGACTCTTGCTTTTCCATTAGTTAATTTATACCAACAAGATCACCACTATTCATAAGCACAAGCAATAACGTGTGTGTGTGTGTACACAGAAGTATCAACATGGAAGAGTTAGACGTCCCACAGATGAGGAGAGAAGTGGAAAGCCTTCAGTATCAACTGGCAATCAACAGAGAGAAATCCTCCATCACTGTTACTGAGTGAGTCTGCACTGGACCCCGCCCCCTCCCACCCCGCAACCGCTAACACGAAAACACACAAACACACACACACACGGGATCTCTCTAAATGCCAAGTATCACATTCATGCTGATGATGCATTTTTTTTATTTGTTCTGCAGGCTGGTGAAGTGGATCGAGGGTTGTGTTTGTGAAGATCCCTTCCTGAACCCTGAGCTGATGAGAGCCAACCCTTGGGTAGAAAAGGGCAAGTGTGTGATCCTCTAACGGTCACACACAGACACACACAGACACACACACAGACAAAAACCACGGATGCATAAAAACTATAGAATCATGCACTCTTACACAGACAGTCATGCTGCACTAACTCACACTCATACATTATTGCTGATTACTATCTTGTTTATTATTTTGGAGAATGCTGAATGCTGATCATTTATGTGAAGATTACTGTGTGAGTGTACTGCACTGAGTAGCTCTGTTTGTTTTGATGGACTGCTGAGAAATGTTCAACACCACCACGTTTTTATTGGCTCTTTACACTGTCAATTAAAATAAAGACTGTTTTGAATTTAAGAAATGAATCTGGGATTGATTCAGACACTTAACATGGAACACGGGTAAAAAAAAAAAGAGAAATAATACAGCTGGAAAATTCAGCAGTTGCATGTGTGTGTGTGTGTGAGTGATGTTAGTGGTGTTACATTAATTCTCTGATGTAGACATTTCGCCTGACAGCGTTGGACATGCCCTCGTTGAACCTGAACCACACGTCACTGTTGCCCACCGCTGTTCCCATCGAAAGAACGGGACACTTTTCACCTGAAACAAGAGAAATAGAGTAATTAAAAGAGAACAGGAAATGGCTCATCCCAAATCCTCTTGTGACTGTTTTGAAAATAATCAGTGACTTGATCAACAGACAGACTGAGTTAAGGTGAAGAAAGATAGAAGAGCACTAAGCAGAGCAGAGAGCTCCACCCAGGCTGATGAGAAAAATCAGCTGAGGTCCCTGCTCTGACCTAAAAACAGCCACAGCTCTGCATTTCCACCCTGATTACCAAAATGATCAATTTCCGGGATGCACTCTTTTTAAGACGGTGAGTGATTTTAATGGGCCTAATGGGTATTTCAACTGCTAAATGGAGCTCTGCGTTTCCACTTGAATGAAAAACACAGGCTGTTACACACAGGTTATTGTGACACACGATTACGAAACAAATAGAAGAACATACAAATTCTTAAAACCATATTAACCGCAGATGCAGATGCAGATACTGGAGAAAAGAAGACAGTTTGGATAAAGAAGTCTGTTGTTTATGTTAATTTACAATATATTGTGCTAAACTAATGTTTGTTTACAGTGACGCAAAGCTACTGACAGGCCAAACAACAGTAACAACCCTACAGTGACTAGAAAGCCTGTTAATTGAGACATATAATACATTACATAAATAATAATAAAATAATAATAAGATGTTTTCTCTATATATTTCTCTTCGTTTTGATGGGTAAAATATACAAAGGAGACTGTGGATCAGGCCTTCTCACATCCTTTTTGTTGGATAGAAATATGATATGATCAACATTATGGTGGAAGAGCTGCTGACAGTCCACGGGAGCACTAAATTAGAAACGTTACATAACACACGTCAGTTATCACCTCCGGTGTGTTTGGACCCCATGTGCCTTGAGGCGTTTTCCCTAAACAGCCCAAGCTTTCAAAGGGTTTGGATAAACACACATTCATGTCGCCGAGCACAAAGCATGTACCGTACCGGTGTCTGAGGATGGCTGCGCTTTCTGAGGTTTGGGGGCAATGGCTCGACCAAAGAAATCCACCTCTGGCTGCAGTGACACAAAAATACAAACAAAAAGCGATGATGAGAGTGAGGTTAATTAGTTTGAGTTTGAGAACACTGTCCCTAGTAATAAGGTCAGTAACAGTCACACACACACACGCACACACTATGTCTCATTAGCCTATTTTTCTAGTTTCATCATCAGGGACAACAACACAGTGTCTTCTCATTATCCTCATTGCTGCCCCTTAGAGGCTCCCTGTCTTTATCCCTGAGCTATTACCACACTGCAGTGTAAAATGACTGGATCAGATATTCAGGACAAACAGCTGATGGCAGCTCCACCTACAGGAAATAGCACAGTTTTTCCTATTTCTTGGCCGAAAAGCTAGGTCCTCACACCTTCACATGACCAAAACCAGTTTGTGTGTGTGTGTTTGGGTGGGTGCATTGACTCACCCTGGTCTCCACTGTGGTCTGTTTGACAATGTTCTCCAGCCTCTGCTGATGGTTACGTGTTGGTTTGGGAACGCCCTTTTTTCCTTCTTCTTTCTGTGTCAGACAGATAAATACATTTGATTATTAACACACAAACAGGGACTCAGTTACATACAGCCGGAGCAGCATGTACAGGTTTACTGCTTAAAAACACACACATAACCTCTTGGGTAAACTACTTTGGGTAAACTATGTTGTGTATTGTAAGCCTCACTGCTGCAGGGTTTCTCTGTAGCATCATTTGCTCAGCTCTCCTCATCCTCTCCTGCTCCATCTCTCTGCTGATGGTTTGTTTGGCCTGATACGTCAGCTGGCGATGTGGCGGCAGGCCCGCAAACCTCACCACCTCCTCGACACGCCTGCAAACACACAGAGACACACAACTGTAGGTAGCGCTATACAAATAAGAGAAGATGCATAGTTTACACAGAAACATGCTTAAAACAAAAGGCAGCTGAGACAGAAGTGAACTCTGTTGAATGACAAAACAAATAACAAAATCCTTCATTTTGGTGCCATGGCTTCTAACACTAACGATAAAAACTTAATCCTCTTACTGCTGATCTCCATCACGCACACACACCCACACACAAACTGCTAGTAAATTCACACAAATGTCTGATGGATCTAAATATGAGACAACACCCAGTCCGTGTGACTAAGTGCTCTTTAATTAATTATTACAGTAAAATATCATTGCTGCTTTAATGAATACTTGACTAAGTGTAACGAAAGAGACTGAAATGTGATACGTCATCTTTTTTTATTTACACTTCTGCCTCTTCATAGCCTCTGAGAACAGGCCATCAATAACGATTCTGCAACAGCTCTGAATAATCAACAACAGTGTACAAATAATGCCTGTTGAATCAAATAGTCCTGTTGGGGCATATCCACTGTCTGTGATACGACGTAATCTTAAGTCTTTACCCATGAGGCATCACAGAGTGGCGTTGTGGTGGGCCAGAGACGGCAGGTAGAGGAAGGTGTAGAGCAGGAGAAGAAGCAGTAAAGCTAACACCAGAGGCAAGCACCAGTCGTTGGTGAACAGCACCTCATCGCAGCGAGCTTGCAGAAAGGAGCCCCCCCGTGCGTGCCGCTGCTCCTCCAGCCGTGCTGGCATGGTTGAGATGACTGGCTAGTTATCCCCTTCTAGTTGTGGTAAAATCTCCGCTGTCCTCAGCAGTCACGAGTACAAAAATCCCAATAAACAATACCAGTTTTCTGTGGTTAATTTTGAACCAGAATGTTTCAGGTGTGTCAGAGTAACATTCCTCTCTGTCCCGGCTTTTTTCATCCCAGTTTCACTCCTCCAACAACCTCACATATCCATCCTTTCATCTGTTCGCCTGCTGTTCGCCAACCTGCTCCTCACAGCAACACCATCACGCGCACACACACAAACATCAGGTGTTAAGGGGATTATTCTCTAAGCCTTCATACAGAGACCCACTATGTGGACAAGAGAAGTGACCTTCAACACCCCAGAAACACACATCTGCCCTCCATGTGTCCAAATGCAGTACTCAGACTGGTGCAGGTGAGTGAGTGTGTCTGTGTACTCACGGCTCCAGCACGTATGTGTACTGTCCCTCAGCTGTACGATCCTGCCTGTAGGAGAGGTTGTAGGCCAACATGGTATTGATCAGCTCACGCATCTGCTCCTTCTCTCTGCTGCTGAAAAGCTGTGGATTCACCTGACGGAAAAGCAGAATGTACAATTACAGACAGTGACGTCATGTTATAGGTTCGTTTTTTCCTCTCAACACCAACCCACACGAATTTATAATTGTGTGGAAGGACACGATCAGGGTATGGCTACAACTCTCTGCACCTAATTTCTTAATGAATCAATAAACTGTCAATGACATAGACATACAGGCCGTAGTTTGGGACAGATGATGTCAAGGAGCAGTGGCAGGACATCAAGATTTAGGCAGAGCTGACTGATCCTTGTTCTGATGCATGCTGGGATATCAGCCATCATAGAGGATAAGGCGTTCTTGCTACTGAGGAGACGGGAGGTGGCCTGGAGAGGACACAGCAAAGTCATGTTTGGTTGTTTACTTTATGCAATGTATATTCTCAGTGGAGGTGTACTGTACCTCATTGTGGCTGTGGGGATAGCTGATGCGTGGCACATGTGTGTGGGCAAAGAGTAAGTGGAACGTGACGGACAGGAAGGGCAGGAATTTCATCATGGAAAAGTTCTGGTTGTGCAGAATAACTTGGTTCACCCTGTCGGAGAACAACAGCCAATCCAGAGCCTCGCACACACTATGCATGTTTGGGTCCCTCACACGCATGGACAGGTAGTTATCATACAAACCCTGAAAAAAAGGGACACGCAGGTATTCTAACTGATGTAGGTTAAAAGATATCATATCATAAGTCAATTTTTGGTACAAATTAGGCATGGGAAAGCAGTGAGTTTATTACCTGAGAAACTTTTTCATATTCTCCAGTAGACGAAGACAAGTGGAGAATGTGCTGAAACCTCTGAGTTCCTCCTCCTGCCTCCTCAAACCCCTCACCAATACGTTTCCTTAAAAGCAAATATCTAGTTAGTGAGGGCCATAGATCCAGAGGGAGGTAACAGAACTGCCTCTTGCTTTCACCTTGTTTACTGATGATTTCATTAAAAACTGGCACCACAAAAACATGAGGAAAAGATTTTACCTTTTTGTCCGTGGTAACTGGAAGATCTCCTGCCACAGATAGAACAAGCCTTTGTTCTGGTCCTTCTGTCCCACAGAGACAGACTGGATTGTCTTGGTGTCCAGCTGTTTGAGGCCGCGACTATGGAGGAACTTTAAAGGCAGAATTGCACAGATTTTAATCAAAGAACACAGTACAGGATGGTGCCAAAGGACAGAGGTTCATCAACACTGAGACCCTTATTCACAGTGCTGCCACCCACCTGCAGTGTGTTGATACAAGACCTGATGTCGTTGTCTGTCTTCTCACACAATGACATCAGCGTGCCAGTGTCTGTCTTCATCCCCTGGAAGACTAAAATCTTCACACACAAAAAAAACTCATTAGAAAAAAAATTGTCTCTCTTTCTCTGGGTGTGAGTGTGTGTGTGCGTGAGCTCACCTCTGTCAGTCTCTGTGTCAGGCGGGAGGGCTGAGTCTGAGGGAAAGACAGGAGAAATGCCTGCTGCCTGAGAGGCCTAAGAGCTGGAACATAACTAAATGGGAAAAGAGGTCGTCAGAGGTGATTTGGGAAAAGTAAATAAAATATACACACAGACGACGTTAATCATAGGTTTAATATTAATGTGCCAAAATGTACAATTTCCACATTTGTCACTTCTGATTAATACCAATCTCACTTACAGGTCGTTACAGATGCAGATGATTGGTCGAAGCAGGATGGACTCCTTCTTTTTTTTCTTCTTTGCAGTCTCTGTGCCTGTCTCCCCGCCGTGTCCGTCTTTCCTGTTCAAAGTTGCCAACAGAATGTTGATGGCGGCCTGCCGGGCACCACAGATGCATATTGTTATAGTTGAATATTATGCAGATTTGAATGCACTGACACCACAATCAGTAACGTTACTGTTGCCCTGAACATACCGTAGGCGCTCCGTCAATCTCATCAATGATGAGGCAGTTTGGTCTCTCATTGGCTCCTAACACCGACTTCATCTGTGTTGCAGTGTCAATGCGTTTCTGAAAGACCTCTGCACTGCGGTCATCACTGCAAAAACAACAACAGCTCAACCAACACGAGGATAACTGTGGACCTGCATTTATGTTGAGTTATGACTATTATTGGGTTAGACTCGATTTGCTGTCTAACCTGGCATTGATTTCCACCACATTATATCCAGCGTGCTTTGCAATAACATGAGCCAGGGTGGTTTTCCCCAATCCTGGAGGACCAGACAACAATGCCACCTGGTGTAGGACAAAAAAAAAAGATTGTCTCTCATGACAACAAAAGGTTATTAATCTGACTTTGCTCTAACAGGAATAAGTAGTTGCTGAACCTTGAATTTGGGTCTTTTGTATTGGTCCAGTTCAGCTTCCAGCAGCTCCTCAGTTATCTCAATCTTGCTCTTGAAGCGGTTTGGATTCTGGTTGCCTTGAGTGGGTTTGGATGAATGCTGAGCGGCTGCCTGTCTGTCAGATCGGGCAGGGCGGGAATTCCTCTCTCTTCCAAACACAACAGTGTCCCAAAGTTTCAGCCACTTAAGCAGACAGCGGTTGGTAAACTGCAAGAAGTAGTCACACGCAACTGGTGTCAGTTATTGAAGCAGCGGCAACAAAAAAAAAAGCTAAGTACATTCTGTTATGCAGAAAGAGTGCATACATCATCACTGAGAAGCTCTGTGTAGTGTTGAGGAGAAAATCTGTCAACCCAGAGACATGAGGTTTGGCCCTCTGTGTGTCTGGGATCCTCATTCTCTTTATCTTCTCTGCTTTCAGTTTCAACCAACTCATCGTTCACAGTGCTAAAATATAACATAAAAAGACCATGAAAATTAAAATACCGCATGTCTTCACATTTGTAATAAGTTTGTATGTGTACATGTGTGAGGGACAGATGGTGTTACCGTGCCAACAGCTCAGTGAGGCGCTGTGATTCCTCCACAACAAGCTGATGTTGCTGTGTGATTTAAGAGAGACAAGAAAAGAGAGTGAAACAAAGACATAATTTCAACAGTATCAAAGTTAACTCGTCCATGCATACACTTCACAGAATATGTGTATAAAATGCGTGTACTATTCTCTGTATTTCGCTCATCATTATATAATGTTTGGATTCAGGTAAACAAATTATCCTTTTGCAACTGTGAGAATTAACAATTTGGTGCTGTTCATGCTACTTCACCGATTGAACACACACGACAGCAGCTGGTCACTCACCCTGTCTGCTTCTTGTTCTCTCAGAACACTTATTGGCACAGTCAGCAAACCCAGGGCACCCTGGGAATTTGGTACAATTCTGAAGTCCGCTACCTGGAGAAGCACACAGGTAAATGTAGAATAATAACTGTCATGAATGAGCACAGGACCAGAGAAATGTAACAATATATCAGAGTTTTACAACAAGGTGCTTTGCAGTGTTTTTATGTAACGGTCCAGATTGCGAATGTGTGTGTGCTAAAGAGTAAAACCTTCATCCTCGTTTCTTCTTTCTGTCGAAGGTAGACTCGACTCCCTGATGAGTCAGTCACAGTGACGTACTCTCCCTCCAGTGGAGGTCGCTTCAGCACATGCAGTGATGTAGGAGCCCCAGTTGGTGGTCGTCTGGGCGTTTCTGGGATTGTAGCAAAGCCACTGATATCCAGCAAAGCAGGAGTAGATCTATGAAACACATGTATCAGTTATTGGCATAGAATATTGATAATGCCTATAATCATCAATTGTTTATTGTTTCTGACCAACAACCAAAAATCTCAGCAGTGTTAGAGTTATAATGATTGTCTTGGCCACTACTTCTGGTTACTGCAAATGTAGATTGAGAGACAAAATTGGAAAATATATCCCTTCCTCCTACCTGAAGGAGTGATATGGTTCACACTGTTCAGAAGAAGATGGAGGAATGACATCTTTGCTCTCTTGAGTTTGTGATGCACTGAAAAGTCGCTTGGCCACACTTGTATCCTGCTTCTGCCGCTTTGACTTTGGAGCTGATTGGACAAGATCAGATTTAAAATACAAAATTAAGGCAACAATGACACACCAATACACTTTAATTGTCAGAGTGAACTCACTGATGGGCTGATCATCTAGCAGGTGCTCTATGTCTGAGATGTCATCTCTTTGCTCCCGGCTTTGACGTCTGTCCAGCTTGGAAGGTTCCTCTGAACAAATGAAGCATACACAGATAGATGAGCAAGTATTTCTGATAAAAAATGATTAATCATTTGGAAAAAAAAGTAAGAACAAATTAATAATTTCAAACATGATTCCAGCTTCTCACATGAAGAGGTGTTGTTTCTTATTCTTAGTTTGGCATTATCTTTGATTGACATCTCAAAGGCTTTTTAGCAAACAAATCAAAATACTAATCAATAAGGATAACAGCAGTTAGTCTAAGCCATTTACACTATTGTAAATTTTGAATTTGGTGGTGGTATTACATTCAATAAGTTGACGTCGAACAAGAGATGCGATTAACATGTACACCAACTCCACTTTACAACAACATGTGCAGTTCATAACGTTATGATATCACGTGTACACATTCAAGTCACACAAAAAGTACATACATGTCAGAAAGATAAACATCAGCGTTTATTGGATTCAAACTTATGTGTAACTATCTCCACATACTGTATATGTATATAAGTACACATACGTATGTGTGTGTGTGTCTGTCTATTTTAAGGTCTTTAAGTGAGAGTGAGAACTTTAGTTGGTTTAACAGAAAAAGAACTCACCCTCCATCTGAGCCAAAACCTCCAGTTCGTCGGCGAACTGCTCCTCAAAGTCGTCCTGTCCCTCGAACAGTTCGTCATATTCGTCCATATCGACAACACGACACAGGGCGAGACACTGCGAATTCTGTTACGTGTAAAAACAAACACCGCGTTTTAAATTTTAACGCGTTTTAAATAAAGTGTCCATTCGCTGCTGCAGCAGATTTCACAGCACAGATTTCCCGGCAATTTTTCTTGTTGTGAAATTAAACTTCCGGGTTAAACGCGCTGCTGCCGCTACTGCTTCATCTTCTGCGAGAAACGCTCCTTACCGCCGCTCAGTGGTATGGAGTACACATTACGCTTCAAATGCAACAAATAAAGAAATTCCCTTTAAATCTGAACTCTAACTAGATACATACATCTATATATGTATATATGTATACATGTATGTATGTGTGCATATATTAATATCGATGATATCGATGATACTTTATTATGTTATTGTAATAACATAATAAAGTGTGACCCTACAAGGAATGTATGTATGCTTTTTCTTGTGTTGCATTCAGGGAAGGATTACAGTCGGTAATATACAGTTAGTAATGTGTATGTTTTGTTTACCTGTGACGCAATCAGGGACGCGTTACAGTTAGTACTGTATGTTTTTCCTGTGATGCATTCAGGGACTGATCACGGTTAGTAACATAAAGGTAATGTTGTACATGTTTGTTTGTTTTCTTCCTGTGATGCATTCAGGGACTAATCACGGTTAGCAATATAAAAGTAATGTTGTAGATGTTTTTTTTTCTTGTGATGCATTCAGGGACCAATCACGGTTAGTAATATAAAGGTAATGTTGTCCATGTTTGTTTGTTTTCCTGTGATGCATTCAGGGACTGATCGCGGTTAGTAATACAGTATAAAGTTGATGTTACGTGTTTGTTTTTTTTTCCTGTGATGCATTCAGGGACTCCCTGGTCACAGTCAGTAATATTACAGTCAGTAATGCATTTGTTTTGTCGCGAGGGGAACCGCAGCATAAGGAATGAGCGCAGTGGGCGCAGCAGCTCGCGGTGGGGGAGGAGCGTTCCAAAGAGGATTAGTGCGCGTTCACCTCAGCGCGCACTGGTGCCAGGTGAAGGAGCCGGGACGAGGAGACATAACACCTCCGTGTAGTGTTACAGAGAGGAGCGGGATGGGGCTGTGACCCGGTTCTTTAATCCCTGCTCGGACCCACTGAGTGTGTCTGTGTTTGTGTATGTGTGAGTGTGTGTGTGTGTGTGTGTGTGTGTATATCCAAGCCGCCGCTGCCTGTGCGCTCTCTCCACTGTGCCACTGTCCGACGGTAAGAACACAAAACAAAACTAACACAACACTGTTTGCCTTTTGTGTGCTTATGTTTGCTTTCACCTTTGTGTTGCATTGTGATACGACAGTGGCCGGTGTGTTGTCGATGGCCACGTGGCTCTGCGTGTGTTTTGTTATTTGCCCTGTTACTTGCGGAAACTGTGATTGACAAGTGCGTGTGGGTGGAGGTGCAGGGTGTCTCCACTCAGCTGCCCGGGGACCGACACTGCTCCCCGCTGTGGTTACTGCCACATCCCCGCTGTTCTCATTACTCCCATTACTCTTATTATACTGTAGTTACAGTTCAAACTTAAAATAATAATAAGAGCAAAAAAACTTTTTTGTTGTGTTTTCTCTCTTGTGTCCTCACCATAGAAACAACGCCCAGCTCTATTCATAGTATCATAGTGAAGCAATTTAGCAACCACGGCCAATAAACCAGTCACTGCTTAATAACAGCCCTGTGTTTTTCAAAGCCAGGCCTGTGCAGTAACCTGTAGGATCAGAGATGGGACATATCACGAAAACGTTATTAATAATAAATATATTTACAATTATTCAATATATTGATCATTATTGTGGTTAAAGTCTAAAGATAGTTAAGAATAAAAAATGTGTCCTGATTTGAAGTTGTAGAAACACTTAATTGTGGTTCTTCATATGTATAAACTGGCAAAACAGTAAAACCTGAGGTTAAACATTCATAACAACTTAATAGAAATTTATATTGATAGTTATTGTTATACTCAACACGTGTAGGTAGGAAAGAACTAACATGTAGCTCACCTGTCCTCATGAACTCTGACCTCTGGTGTCCATTGTGAGGGAGATAATGTAGAGGGGTGTTGGTTTACCAGCAAGCGTCATTAATATTTCATGGCCGGCCTCATGTGTGCTTCATTCCTTCACAGAGCTTTTCTCCCACTTGCTCAATCAATGTTTTTCTCAGTCACCCGAGAAAATATTTCAGAAATCTTTGGGAATACGGTGGGAAAAAAAAAACATGGAATGCAATGCCACTCCGTAGTTCACATAGTTTTATTTCACTGGCTTTCACTTTCTGTCTCTTGTAATGAAAACAAGTGTCTCCTCAAACTCCTGGAAGTCATTTCCAGAGGTGGTTGCTGTGGTCACTGAGCTGGTTTTAAAAAAAGAAAACAAATCCAACATATGGATCCTGTTTAAAGCCCATTAGCAAAGAACCACTGTCTCGAACCTGCATTTTGTTCACAGCTCTGTCACAGGATGTGAACTCAGAGCTCCTCTACAGCATGAAATCAAGGAGGATGCTGTCTAATAGATAACTATATGATAATTAATGTATAGCATTGGAAGAACAGGATGGAACAGCTAACAGCTAACCCAAGCCAAAACCATCTGTGTTGGTCTCAGCAGGCTGTGAATCAGTCAGACTAATGCGATTTGACGCACTGGTGCAGGTCACAAGTTCGTGGTCGCGGTAAACACCCTGACACTAAACGCTGATGCATGAAGTTCTTTTAGAATAAAGGGCAAAAACGTGTGGGAACAGTTGTTGCAGTCACCTGTAGCAGCAGGTGTGTGTGTGTGTGTATGTGTGTGTGTGTGTTTAAACTTCTAGTTTCCCACCATGACAAAGCAGACTGAGCTGTGTCTCGTGTTTGGGATTAGCCCCCCCTCCCCCGCCCCCCCTCCTGATGAGGGGGGGGGGGCAGGCAACATCACACACACACACACATATACACACACATATTTATATATATATTTATATATATATATGTGTGTGTGTGTGTGTATGTATATATATATATATGTATAAATATATACATACATACACACACACACATATATATATATATAAACATGATTGTTTCCTATGGTGTGAAAGTGCTAGTTAGAACAGAACGGAGAAAAAAACACACTTATCCACACCCAAGTAAATATTTGACACAGATGAGCCCATGAGGCATTTGAGTTGGCTCCTGTCCCTGTTGGCCCGTAGCTTCTTGAAAGAACTTCATTTCGCCTGAAAGACTCTCGTCTCGTCCAGTTGGCTGATTAGACGAGTGCAGCGCTGCAGCTCGTCACCATGATAAACATCTCCGAGCTCTGCAGACACGCTGTGTCGTCCATCCTCCCACTCCGTATGCAAACATGCCTTTTTTTTTTCCTTATCGGAAAGTGAGATGTGATGTAAACGAGCTCCAGAGGAAGTGACCGGGGCAGAGATAGGATATACCCTCACTAAACACTAGTCTTATCGCTGACAGAAGCCCATTGTAGTGTGTGGGTGGGTTAGTGCTCAACATGAAAGCAGGGCTGATGTCACCAGTCCACATTGTGTGCATACAGTGTCGTAATTCTGCCTGTGTGGGTCAAAAGAAAACATGAGAGGAAAATATGTAACGCAAAGGTTCATGTCTCACAAGCAGGACACTGTCTCATCTGTCCCTGTCTCCAGACAGATAATGGATGGATATTGTTTTTTGTTGACATATTTTGTTCATGTAGTAACATTACAACTCCCCACCACACAATGTTATCATTTAGATGAAGGCAGTGAAGGCAGCATGATGGAGGGTGTAAGTTGGTCTTCTGTGGTCATACCCTCTCCTCCCTCCCTCCCTCATGAAATGTCTCCTTAGTTAGAATCAGCCTGTTACTGAAACCAGTTTCCAGCTGAATACAGCAGCCAACGCCCTGTTTGCCTTCATGTGCATGTGAAAATCCACAGACGCACAGCATGGAGCAACGCTGGCTGCTTACATAATCACAGTCTTATCTCATCAGCGAGTTCAAGTCGTTATTCAGCACCTGCTGACGAGATATGGCGGTCACTGAAAGGACACTGAAAAAAAATGTATTACAATGTTCAATGCTACTATTTCGCACAAGCGTGAGGACACAAAAACAACGCACCACAACACTCAGACAAGGCTCGTGACTTCATTCAAAGTAGAGGTAGTTTCAAAATTTGATATATATATATATATATATATGTATATATGTAGAGTGAGAGAGAGAGAGAGAGAGCACATGATAGTTTTATGGCAAGGTGCTTTATTGTTTGTTTTTTTTTCCCCTCAGAGCTCATTACCTGCACAGGAACAAATCACACACCTATGAGCTTTTAACGATAAGAAGAGGAATATTTTGATGAAGAACAGTGAAGGGTCACGACAATTAAAACTTAGAATCCTCAATCCTGCCTCCTGTTGTCTTGTTGATTGGATCAGGATGGTAAAGGTTAATAATAGTCAGAGCAGGCGTATCTGGTCCCTCACTAGCTTCACCTGTACCACTGAATAATGCAGCAGCTGCTGTCACTGTAATGGGCCTGTTGTTCACAGGGGGGGTTACCATGGCGTCCACCTGGCCGCTGTATAAATCTCTCCTGTCACCTTCAACAGAGACACACAGAAACGAGGAAACGAGACATTTACATTTCTTGGATAGAAAACAACAACAGAGACATGTTCATGTTCAGAGTTAATGAGATCTGCCTGTGCAGTCGAGGTTTAAAACTCTGGTTTAGCCAGAAAGTTGATCTTTATTCAAAGTGAAGGGTGTGTTCTGCCTCTGAGCTATTTGTCCAGACCACACCTGCGTGCATGAAAAACTCTGGGATGGCAGAAACCAGATCAGCAAAAAAAACTTCAGACCACGTTTGCTCCTTTCAGCTTCAGACTTTATTTCCTCTTTTGATTCTTCCGAAGCGACACAAACGCGATTGTTGACATTCGCTCATGATCTTTACTGGTGGACGAGGAGACAAGAGGCTGCTGGTTTTTATCCAGCCCCACATCTGAAACCGTTCCCACTGCAGTGGAATGACTGTTTTCAGCCATATTTCTGTATAATTGTTATAATTACTCAGTGAGAGACATCTGTCTTCAGTTCCAGCAGAACATGGATTCAAACAACAAGCAGCCCATTCTTTCTTTCTTCTATTTACTTGTTCATAATGATGAGTTTACTTCATGTGTTTACAAAGTGACAGATCTAATTCATTATATTTGATATTTTCATGGCCTATTAATATAAAACATACAAAATAAATATCCTGAAGCCTGTTTACTCGTAAAATGATGAATTTGTGAATAAATAAATAAATTTAGAAAATGCAGTTTAAATCCAGCAGTTACCAGGTCAGTCTTATTTTGCTTTTAGAAAAACCTTTTTCCACAATTAATGTAATCATTCAATATATTATATAACTATATAATATATTACATTGACCAATAAGATAATGAATGATATACTGTATATATTTATGCATTTATATGTTAAACTTTTAAACACATTTTTGGCCAGATCAGGAGAATCCATTGAAGCTTGCAGCTTCTGACTGTAAACGCACAAAATGCAAAAAAAACAACAGCTTTTTTGTGTAAACGTACGGTGTATTTTCAGCAACCTGTATTTTGGCTTTGCTCTCTGGCTTTACTGTACTGTATTTATTTTGGGAAGTGGAGCAGTGTCTGCTGGGTAACTGTTAGCTCACATGCTGTGTGACAGCACATACTGTAAATGATGCAATAATAAAAGTGCAATATCGGTCATGAGTTTTACTAATATGTCTTTATTCTTCCAAAATAATCTTTTCTTAGTTTTTAATGAAAATTATCGACATCTATAGTACATATTGAAGGGTGTTATTGTCTATCACAAAAAAAACAATGGCATAAAATTAGAGATGTCCGATATTAAAATTTAATATCGGAAATTATCTGTTTGTTTGTTTTTTTTACTTTTTTAAAGACACAACTTTTACACAACATGCACATATTATACATCAAACTCTTCAGCCACTTCTCCTCTAACTCAAAATGTCAAAATATGATAGATGTGATGCATAGTTTTTGAGATACTTTTGTTTTGTTTTGTTTACTTTTGTTTGTTTACCTGAAATGATTTAGTTCCTTTTTGACCCCGCATATATCGGTATCGGTTGATATCGGTATCGGTTGATATCGGTATCGGAAATACCAAATAGTTGGACAGTGTTTTGCGACTCCTCTATAGCACACCCACTCACACACACACACACATCGTCTCCATCTCGTTCTCCGTATACACAACATCACGCTTCTATGAACGCCGCCATGTTTCCCAATAAACTCTCCTTTTTTGACACGTCAGTGAAAGAAACAGAGCACCTTAGATGAACCCTTATAACCTGTGGTAACTGAATAACACGGCTGCGTTCGGTGACATGCTTCCCACCATGGCTGTGTTTTAAATGCCGCAGTGGGCAGTTGCTGGTGAGGGATGGGCCTCTCACACATGAGTAGGGCTCCGTTGGCATCGCAGCACTAATTGGATGGGACAATAGTGTTATTCTCCTTGTTGACCCTCATCATGCATGAGGATATGATGGGTTCACATTCCTCCAGAATCACAATCCTCTTCACAGCTGGTTTATTCCATATATTTATGCACTTCCTTCCTTCCTTGTCTACAGACTTTCACTCACCCTGTATTTTTCCCCCCGACACATGCTCCCTCCCTCCCCCTCCTGCCTCCCTTCCTCCCTCGCTCCCTCCTCCTCCTTCCGACCTCCATCCAAGTGTTGTTCGGAACAGCTTACTCATGTCCAGTCACTTCCCACCATGCCTCGCCTCTCACACGGACACTCGGTTCCCGCCCGTCTCGCCACAGCTCCTCATGTCTCCTTTTCGTGTTGTTTGGTCACAACAGGACAAGAATGAGATCCTCGCCTGCTCGGAGAAGATGGTTCAGAGAAGGTAAGGAATCGCACTGACACACACACACACACACAGTCTGACACGCGCTGCTTTCACATTCCTTCTCAAGAATCCGACCAGCCGGTACTCTCCTAAGTGAAAGCAGATGGGGGGAGTTTGACACTCTGCCTTGTTCAGATGTTTCTGTGGTGCTGGAGCAAAGTGAATTTAAAAGTAGTGGTCGAGCCGAGATTGGTTAGGAAGCAGGTTTAGGGGCAGGACTTGGCAAGTGGTTCGTTGTTGTGGGTTTTTTTTTTTTTCTTTTGCATTTGATCCCGTGTGGTGACAAAAATCCACCGTGCACTGTATTGTGCTGAATTTGAAACTTTGTCGTGACATTGTTGGAACACTTTTTTTTTCGACTCCACATTGTTTCATTGACTACTTCAGATGGATTACATAAACACACATCCCAGTGCTGTCAAATAAAACACAGTCTTGTTTGAACAAAACCAGTCTTTCCAGTCGGGTCTGCTCCAAAGTTAGTTTCCACGTTGGTTTCTTTCTCTGGGAAAAAGTGGTGAAATTCCAAATTTCCACAGTTCCGATGTGAGTGTTGGAACTGAGTTCTGAAGCTGCCCACGGTCTATTTTCATCTAAAATAATATATCTTATCCAAACAAACAACATAAGCACCACAGACTGTTGTGCATGTAATATTTTTAAATGAAGCACATACCAAAATCATGGCAGACATACAAAACCAGCAAACGTCTTCTTCTTCCCACACATTCAGCCTGGAACGTTCACACTCAGTTGCCGTGTTTCTGTGTTCCTGGAATGGTGATGTCAGGGGCTCTGCAGGAATCTTCTGGAGGGCGTCCGAGGTATTCCAAAGTAATTTGACAGCATAGTCCAAAGTCTGCGTCCCCTGAGCCAAAGTCGAGCGAGATGTGTGACGACTGAGTCACCTGACTTTGCCTGTTATTGTTCTCTTTCCTGCATGCCTGTCATAGCTGCTGTCTGGCCATGCAGACGCAGAGGGGGGGAGAAACGCACCGCAATCACACAACGTCAGAACACAGTCGTATCTGAGCTGCTGTTGTCATGAAGACTTTTGGTTCCTAATGTGATGATATCAGCTTCTATACGTTTTTCTGTCTCTTGGTTCCTCAGGTTCTCCGACATCATTCCGTCTCCTGTGATTATGGTTGCACCCAGCAAGCGGTCAGGAACGTCCACTGTCTCCTGTCTATGACATGGTTTAGCCCGCGTATGACCCGGTCACTATGATGGCCTCCATGGTTGCCAATGGAAACCGAGACGAGCAGTCTCTGGTCTTGAAAGGGGTGGACCCAGAGACCTGCATGATTGTTTTCAAGAACCACTGGGCGCAGGTAAGACCAGGCCTCACACACTGCAGTACAGTGGCAGCATGTATCCATGTTGATCCCACTGGGACCCAGCAGACTGTTTATCCCGCTCCTCCCTTACAGAGCACGAACAAATGCTACATTCACTGACATCCTCAAACTGTGACACTTACTGCCTCACTATGTAATTAAGTGAGAAATAATTTTTTTTTTCTCTGCCTCAACTATGAAAACAAACAGTCTTCACAAAAAAATCCAACTAATGCTAAATAATATGTTAATACACTTACGTGTCAACTTTGTTACTTGATATGTTTTAGGGTTGGTTTTTTTTTGCTTTGGGGTAAAAGTTGCTGTAATTTAAAAAAAACCCAGCACTGACACTGACGAGTTCCAGCTTGTGACTGAAGAGACGAATCGAGAGCTTCCTGTTCTTCGCTTAAGGCAAACTGACTGCACAGTCCCACTCACTGTAGTCTACAGTCTTATTTCCATGCGCAGTGAATCTGGAGCCTGATCTTGAATTTGGTGTCAGTTTGAGTGAAGCGGTGAAATCCGACTATCTCCGTCGTAAGTAATATCCGTTGAAAGATCAGGTGTGTGTGTGTGTGTGTGTGTATTTGGTGGGTCTTGGTTGGTCCAATCAGAAGTCGCGGTGTTTGTTGTGACACGCAAAATGATCCGTTGAGGCGTTGCCGTGGCTACCACAAATCAATGAAATCACAGAGGGTGATTTCATGTTGTGCCGTGGCCCATTATTTACCTGCTACGACACAGCCTGCACTCAAGTCAAAGCCAACTGATACACTCCTACATGACCCAAGATGGAGGTTGTAATCCACGTGAGGTGTGATCCTCAGATCCGGATCGGACAGTCACGGCAGTCATACAGATCCTGAGGCTCAGGCCAGTGGGTCAGGCCCCTCTGGGCCAAGTCAGGGATTACAGACTCGGCCTCTTGTTTCCATCGGCCATGCCCAGCTCTCTTATACACAGTGAGTTATTGTCATGGCAGCAGCGGCAGGCAGGGGACACTGGCTCCATTATTGTGACTCTGGTTTCTATGCCATCGACACACAAGGGAGGGTCTGGATACACAAAGGACAGTTTCACTCTGTGCAACCAAACTGACTCTAGATTTTCTGCGCTGCTGGTTTATTTCCACCTCGTAGTGTTCAGTCGGGAAAACACAGAATTTAATGAGGTCGAATGAGGTTTACAAACTTAACTGGACAATATCCACAGTACGGTTTAGATGTAATACTTAATATTTACTAATTAATGACTAATAAGCATAGTCAGCAGTGTTTTGTTTGTGTAACCCAGTAATAAATTATTTGACCATTAAAACAGATTTTCATAATCTGTTTACAATATAATTTTTGTGGTAGTTTTCCCAGATTATTATGTCCTTACTCCAAAATAATCTTTTTGTCTCCCGTAGGTGGTGAAGATCTTAGAAAAACACGATCCCCTGCGCAGCAGCTCCACCCTGAATATCATCAGCCTCAGTGCCGGTTCCAGCAGCGGCCCCCGTTTTGGCCCCATACCTGGAGACGAGGCGAGCGCGGTGCAGAACTATGTGGAGCACATGCTTTTCCTGCTGATGGAGGAGGAGAGCGGTCAGGCCGGCGCTATGGGCCCCATCCTGGAGTTTGTGGTGATGGAGAACGTGATGGAGCGTCTCTTTGTGTGGAGCCTCCGCAGGGAGTTCACGGACGACATGAAGCTGGAGCAGCTGAAGATGTACGAGATGTTGGTGGGGCAGGCGCACCAGCCGCTGCTCCATCACAAACCCATTCTGCGGCCCCTCATGATGCTGCTGTCGTCCTGCTCGGGCACGACGGCCCCCGCCGTCGAGGCCGAGCTGGTGCTGCTGCTCAACCAGCTGTGCTGCGTCCTGGCGAAGGACACTTCGGTTCTGGAGCTGTTTTTCCACACCAGCGAGGATCAGGGCGCCACCAACTTCCTCATTTTCTCTCTGCTCATCCCCTTCATCCACAGGGAGGGCACAGTGGGCCAGCAGGCCAGGGACGCTCTGCTGCTCATCATGTCGCTGTCTGCCGAGAACGAGCGAGTGGCCAAACACGTGGCGGAGAACACCTTCTTCTGTCCGGTCAGTCGGGAATGACGAATCATTTATTCTCCTGTCTCCAGTCATGTTGACACCTCCGATTGTCCAATTAATTAAAACTAACCCTAATGATAGAAATTGCTCTGCGCTCAGAAATCCAAAACATGCAGATGAATTCACTCAGCGCGGCAAAATATCTCTGGCACTGAACGTCTGCCATTCGTCTGGTTGTGAGCAAATCCCATGTAAATTATACCATTTATGTGCAGCAGCCGACAGTGGAATGAAAAACATCTTTTGATACGACGCCAGACGAATAACAGGAGTCTGTGGTTAATTGGTTCCACTAAAGAGTGAGAAAGATAATCCTATGGAGGATGTATACATCAGTGCCACGCTAATGATGTAGTAATTTCCAGCTAATTGGACATAGCTGCTATAGGCTCTGTGGTCGTTTACACACTCTGGCTTGTTAAGTACTCAACCCAACCTGACAGGGGAAAAGAAATGAATCATGGCTGCTAGTTTATCTGTGGAGAACGTGTTGACGTTAACGCATCAATCCGTGATCGTATTACCATATCGCAGTTGTTACTTCAGGAGTGGTACAGGCCATAAACCACTTTGATGCTCAAATATTTACGATGTCCCCGTAGTTGACCTTCAGGAGGCATAAATCCTAATCTATGCCGTTTTACTGTGCGAGGAAGCACGGGCGAGCTGATAAGTCGGCCGCTGCAGAGCTCTGGTCGCAACGGCATCGCATTAACCAGAACCCCGAGAAGATTTACAATAGTATAAAGTAGTGAAAGCCAGTTGTAGGTCTGTCGTGTGAAGCCAAAGTTAAATGTGACAGAAGAGACACAGTGCGTTAACGGCCTCATTAATCTGTAATGACGCTCATTATTTTCTCGCCACAGTCGCTTTGCATCGGATTATTTTCCAGTAGATGACATGCAACAGATCACATGTGATATTAACGCCGCCCTCACCTCAGGTGCTGGCCACGGGGCTGAGCGGCCTGTACTCCTCTCTCCCCACCAAGCTGGAGGTTCCCGGTGAAGACTGGCACTGCCTGCACCGGGAGGACTGGCTCAAGATGCCGCCACTCGTCCAGTTCCTGAACTCGCTGGAGTTCTGCAACGCCGTTATCCAGGTGAACGGGCGCCACGAGGCTGCTTCCACGCGTTGTTAATGGATGGAAGCTTGTGCTCGCATTCTTGTCGTTCTTGACTGACGTTTGTCTTGATGTTCCCAGGTGGCCCATCCTGTTATCAGAGACCAGCTGGTTAGTTACATCTACAATGGCTTTCTCGTGCCTGTTCTGGCACCAGCTCTTCACAAGGTTAGTGCTCTTCAAAATGTTGATGAAGGTCAGAGATGTTCAGGGTTCTATTTCTTCTGCCTTTCCAAAAGCAAACAGTCACATTCCTATACCTATCTCCTTGTAGCTGACGTTAGAGGAGGTGATGACCACCACGGCGTACCTGGACCTCTTCCTGAGAAGCGTCTCTGAGCCGGCCCTGCTGCAGACGTTCCTCTCCTTCATCCTGCTACACCGGCACGAGAACGTCCACATCTTAGATACCCTGGTCAGCCGCATCAACACCCCCTTCCAGGTACGGTGACTGGGAAAAAGCTGCCATGTAGATGTTTTCTCATAAACACACACCTGCACTCAGATAAAGCCCGTCTTTCCGTTGTCCTCTCCAGTTGGGCACTGTGTCACTGGCACTCTTCCACACTCTCATTGGTTTATACTGTGAAGACGTGATGCTGCAGCTCATATTGAGGTGAGTTGATCACAGGCCTTATACCAGTGGTAAAGCTTCATACATCTAAATGCCTTACGACACGATGAGCTTTACTCTCTACCTCCCACCACGCAGACTTATGTTACCCTCTGTCTGCTGGGTCTCGCCTGGTCACCTCCCTACGACCACCCGCTGCGTTTCCTAACAAGATCCGTTCCCATCTGCCTCCACAGGTACCTGATCCCCTGTAATCACATCATGTTGAGTCAGAGACGCGTGGTGAGGGAGAGGGACTGCTACTCTGTGTCAGCAGCCAAGATCTTGCAATTAACACCGTCCTGCTGCTCCCCCGATCGCAGCCCCCCACCCCTCCGACAGCTGGACTCCATCCTCTTCTCCAAGGGAGCGGAGAGCGCCAGCAACACTGACACCAAAGGTAAAGGGACTACGTCACTGAAGGAAAACTTTGTCTGCTTTGTTACAGCATAAATCATTCTACCTTTTTCCCTATGCGATATTATGGTCTTCCCAAAATGTCAACAGCAAGTATAATAATAATAATAAAAGTGAGCATTAGAATCATTTAGCAAACAGGAAGAAAATAAATAGAGGAATTACTAAAACTGCTTAGACTTCCTGAACCTATTCAGACAAATGGTTTAAGGAGAGTACACTGTGATGTTTTATCAGATCTCCTGCTTTGATGCTGAATTACATCACTTTGCCCCATGCAGTAACATGTCAGTCATTAGCTGTGATCAACGGTCCCCATCTTGTCTCCTAGAAGAAAAACAGAGCTTCTCAGAAGAGGATGATGATAACTCCTGCACCATTGGGTCAGAAATCTACCTAGATGTCAGTTACCTTCATTACCTCTATGACGCCCATCTGACCATCAGTAGCTGCTTACGGGCGTGCCACGTTTGGTCAGCCAGGTACGATGGCGAGGACCCACCTCCTGAAAGATACCAGCCCGGTGTCCTTGAGGAGCCTTGGCTCAAGAATCGACAATCCCAGGTGGCTTTGAAGGGTCTTCCCCAGCCGTTGGCGCCGCACCCTCGGCCCGGCCCAGCGGAGAATGTAGAACCACACTCCAACAGCCAGCTGGAGCTGGAGTGGGACGACAGCTACGATGTATGTGCGGTCCAGTCTCCAGTGGAGACAAAAGCTCCACAGATGCATCTCGCTGAAGCCCCAAAGCACATCCAGGAGATGAGACGAACAGCCATCATGCTGGTCAAAGGCTCATATGTTGAGGAAAATGAGTTTCAGGATGATGTCATGGTGTACGATCTCGTCGCTAAGAAAGACGCGGGGGGTGCCCAGCGCAGTAAGCACAAACTCGACAGGTCAGAATCAGAAGCCGTCAAAGCAGGATCAGCCGATTTTCCCTTGAAAAATGGATTAAGTGTGACACTTCCACCCGTTGTGATGGCAGATAACGGGCAAAGGCCAAAAGTTCAAACGGATTGTAACTCAAACCTCCAAAACACAACTGCTGCCGATTTGGGTGACGACCTTTTGGCTCAGTATGAGGAACTCATCCGTACGTTGGACACACAGGCAGGTGGAAAACAGCTTAAAGCCGATGGAGAGTCGAGGAACTCCGTCAAACCTGTGGTGGAGGGGGACGAAGAGGAGGAGATGGATTTCACCTCCTTCTCTGCTGAAACACCGGAGCCAGAGAAACTGCATTCGCCGCTTGGGACCAAGTTCCGCAGCGGATCGGCAAGTCGAGGCTATTCGGTGCCTTTCACAGGTAAGCTCACGGAAACCTTTGCTCCTTTGCTCTCATTCGCCACAAAACACACAATTAAAACGACTGTTTAACAACTTTTCCGCAGGTCCTTTTGTCAGCGTGCTGCTGTCTCGACTGGAGAACATGCTCTCCAACACACTTTACGTCAACTTGCTGTTGACGGGCATCCTGGCTCAGTTGGCCGCCTACCCTCAGCCTCTGCTGCGCTCGTTCCTCCTCAACACCAACTTGGTGTTTCAGCCAACTGTTCGCTCCCTCTACCAGGTAAGTGTAACACACTGTAATTGCGTGGCATGTGTAGACAACTCCTGAGGTTTATGCTTGCGCAAGTTGCCAGAAAGGAGAAAAAAAGAAGATCGGGGTCTTGTCTTGTTACTGGAGGATGTTGAAACATGCAGCTTGCGTTTCAGAAGTGAGACAGATATAATACGCTGTTTGAAATCTGAGCACTCGTGAGTAAGATCAAAAGAAAATGGCCGGCAAAAGAAAAGTTGGACAGGCAGACTGAAACTTGGCTTTGTTCTTACTCGTTTGGTTTTAACTCCGTTAGCTTAAACACTGCAGATGTTGATGTTGTCCTTTGCCCTCAGGTACTTGCCACCATAAAGAATCAAATAGAAGAGCTGGCTGCCACCAGAAAAGACTTTCCAGAGCTGATCATTGCTGCCCAGCACTGGCTGCTGGCCAGAGAGACTCCAATAGCAGCAGGTAGCAATACACCAACGTGATTAGTTTGAGAACTATAATACACTGTGTACAAAACATCTTTGAGGATATGTGATTTCGATTAAATCTTCATGTTTTCAGATAAGAAAAGCAGCAGTGGCTCCACACACGGCGAGGTGGGGAGGATCTTTAAGAGTTCGCCACCACCCAAACCCAAAACCATCTCTCTGGATCAGACCGAAGTCTTCGCTAGCGTCCTCTTCACCGAGTTCCTCAAAGAACTGGCCGCGATCGCACAGGAGCACTCCATCTTATCTTACATTCCTATGGAAGAGTAAAACGTCCCAACAGGCCTTTGTGATGAATCCAACTGGGAGAATGAAACAGAATCGCTTTCATTGTGGTTCCCTATTTTTTTTCCCAGGCACCATTTGATGAAGGAACGTCTTAGATTCAGACATGTATATTTTAACTATTTTGAAAAATAGAATATTTATTTTCTGAGTGTAGACAATCACTTTAATGTCCTCTATTTTAAATCTTTCTACTCCTGTTAATTGCCTGTAACACACAACATTGTCCATAAAGCTGCAGGTCCACCAACCAAAGACAATGGAGAGGGGATTTTATAAAACAATCATCAGCCTTCATCTGAACTACCCTCACACTGAATGTCTTCTCCAGCCGGCTCCAGTCACAGTGTGATGTCGGCTTCTGCTCAGGTGGCCTTTCAGAAGTGTATTTTGTAGAGTTTGCAGCATGGAAATGTAATTTGAATTTCTGCATTGTGGCATCCGACTGGTCAGTCACTCCGGCGTCATCGCAGAAACACATCCTGGCTCCTTATGTAACTGCTCTGTGAGTTGTCACCTCTGTTTGTGGTGTTTCTACAGTCAGTATATGTGTCCCATGTACATTTTGTACCGGTGTTTTTTCATGATTGTACCTCAGGAGTCTTAATATCGGGTTCATTTCTCTCGGTTTGTAAAAAAGCCTTTTAGGTAAAGTCATTTTCCCACAATGCACTAGTTTCTTACATCAGTGGGTTTTTCAAGTCGCCTCCAGACAACAGCACAAAAAAGAAACAGGGTTGTTCTTGCATTATTTAATTGCCTCGCTTTAGCGATGCTTTATATAATACATTAAAAAAAAAACGCTCTGACGAGTGAACACTATGCAAATCAATATGCAACATTTGGGGTACAATTACATTTAGGGTATTTTTAGAATGGGACTGGGTATTTAAGCTTTTTGGAGAGTTTGTATTGCCATATTTTTCCAAAAAAAAAACAAGAGACTTCTTAGTAACAGTTTTTGTCATCACCTTGTGTGTCGGGATTGTGTGGGATGTTTTAGTTGTGATATGTCTGATATATCACTGTGGGGAGAGGCGTAGTTTTGCATCTATCAGACTCTAATGTTTACGGAGTGGAACGTTGCCTTTGCCTTAATCACTTTACTTATTTAAATGAGACATAATACGAGTACATTATACAAATAAGAGATGTAGTTTGTTACTAAGCATGTCTCTATGAAACTCATCTACCAGGATGGAAATGGTTTTAAATTTGTGCCTGATCATGATTTTGGTTCACGTTCTAATTCAAAGAGGTAAAGCAATATTTTATAGTGAATGTAGTTTTACTTGAAGCTGTCCAATGTTGTGTGTAAAGGAGAGGCCACATGGACTCTAGCTATGCACCTTACAATATCACATTTTTTAAACATTTGTGTGTTTGAGTGAGAAGGCTCAGATTCTAGATGCAAAAGGAATCCACTGTCATCTGTTTCAGTCTACAACTTACTATTAACCTGTTGAAAGTTTGGAAATATTTAATTTCACACACAAAAAGTAAGGCACAAACTGATTTTTTCAGAACATGACATTGAGATAATGGACTGCTTTGAGTAGCTCTAGCAGAATTTAATATAATTTTTTTGTAGAAAATAAATTATATATCGATAAACAAAAATCAAGATTTAGGTTGAAGTTTTCAAAGCTGGGTTTGTTTATTTTTGTTCCTATTTAAATCCCTCCAGTTCCTACTTGATGCTATGATGTCAATGAATTATGCAGTAGAATATGCTTGCGATCATGCTTTTATTTTTTTAAAAATGTTTTTAAATCAAAATGAAACATGGTTTTCTCTCTGGTACTAGAATGCTGCAGAGCACTTTATCAGCCTTGTCCTACTACACTGCTGAAACAGCCCCTCAGCCATCACAGGTTCAGTCTGTGTAACACACCAGCACGGGACAACAATCACTGTGACAGCAGCATTATGGCAGGGAAACGGGTGTAAAAACCAAAAGCTATAGAGCAGAGTCTGATTGATCCTCCCTGAAACCGTTCAGCTTTCTGTATGAAACGTGATCAGGTTGCTGTTTGTTGCTGATGTCTGCGACGCGGAGGCATGTCTCTTTCAATAAAGACAATTCCTGGTAAATAAAACGAGAACATGAGTGTGTTGACTTTCTCCATCTCCTGTTTAAACTAAAAACAAAAGCTGCTTTTGCCTGACAGTTTTCACATGAATATATTCTCTTCTCTTTGCCAGGGGAGGTTTGCAGCTGTTTGTTCAGCACACAGCAATGTCCCCATTTAAAACACATTTCCCTGATTGAAAACCCTGCCTCCAGAAAGGCTGTTCTGTACTATGTTTATTTTCTCTCATTACATTTACATGCAATGACTGCGATGCAGAGATGAAGCAAACTGCTGATGGAAAAACCTATGACAATGAAATAACATGTGATTCAACCACAAGAGGGAGCTCACTGATCGTATTCATATTTGGATGGCTGAGGGGAGCAGTGTCCCTGTTGTTTCCCTGACTTTCCTTCCTATCAGGATAATTGATCCTAATACTAGATTGATTAGATTTTTTGATAAGGGGCATCTTTTTCAAGCAGATGTCACTGTTTTACATTCAAGTCTAATGAAATCTCATCATCTAGTCAGAATATCAACAACATACATTAAATATATGCCATCTTGGGACTTGCGTATGCTAAATAAACCATATGGTACATACTGTACATAAACACAGGCGATAACTGCTGTTACCTGGTGAAATCATGTGCAGTATTAAGAAAGTAATCTCTCAGGGTCTCAGGGAGGGATTCGTTTTCAGCTTGAACATCAATCATTTTACAAACCCATAGAAGAGCAGCTACAATGTGCCATCATATGATATATAAAATATTATATCCTATGTCACATGTACCCATATTTGCAATTTTATACAGATCTAAACCACGACTCGTAATTTCGTAAAGGTATTTACCTTCTGCTGTCAGAGATATGTTGGTCCGACAGTCTGACAATCATGAAGTCATATCTTGTAACATAGCCCTCACCAGAACAGGCTCAGCTCTGCCTTTAGTCTCTTTCTGAACTAGGCCCATCAGTTTGTTCAGAACCTTCTTATTTCCATTTCTGATGGCGTGAACCTACAAAGCAGCACAGCAAACACAATTCACCTCAAACATGAAAATAATAATAACAATCAGAAAATATAAAATTAAAAATTGGAATTTCGTGTGAGGCCTCACCTCGTCAGGATGCGAGTCCACCACCTTCTGGCAGATGCTGTGTAGCTGTGCAGTGTCACTAACAAGCCCCAAATCCTGCTCCTGGATGATCTGCAAGGCCGTCTTGCCTGGTGACCTCCACATCTCCTGGAAAACCTGAGAGCGTGGAGAAACCCGTAAGACGCAGGTGATATCTAACTAGAATACTAACAAGCACCATCTGGGGTTGTATGCGCTGAGTCACAGTCAGAAGGGGGTAATTGCACTGTGCAGCTGACTGACCTGTTTGGCAACTGACGAGGAGACATGTCCTGTTTCCTGGAGTTCCAGTAACTCAGCCAGAGCAGGAGGGGAGACTGGGCTGAAATCAAATGAAGGGCTAATTTAATTACATTTAAATGACCTGAATAAGTGATATAAATGAGGGAGACGTTGAATGGGAATGTCAGACTGAAAGGACACAAGAGTCTATCAACGTTTGTGATTTGACTGTAATGTGTTTTTCTTTCCAGCGCCGGCCTGTTTATTCCCCAGGCTACCAGACAAATAGAATCAAAAAGCCTGTTAGAAAATATTAAGTGGAGACCGGGTCTCATTTGGAGTACCGGAGGCCAGACGTTCCATCTCTACTAAATCTCCTCCAACCATGGCACAGGCACCGTGGAAACCTAGATGGAAAGTATCTATTTTATAGATGGATGACAGATAGATGGTGAAACTCAGTTTGACCAGTTGTTCATGTGTCTAACAGAGCATGTGAGGAGATGCAGCTGCCAGCAGGCACAAGTAAAACTTTCTTTTTAAAATCCCATTAAACTTGTTCACAGGTGTGCATGAGAATATTTGTATGGCCAAAGTTTGTATATTGTCCTGCACAATTTTCCAGGTGGAGACATTTTGGCTTATCTTACATTATCTTATCTTGTGCTCATCAACTAACTGAGGCTCTTTAACGGCACAGCTTGATGCAGAGTGGGGAAAATCGAATTAAGAAACAGGTAGAGAAGTTGGAAAAACGTAATGTAATTTAGATCTGTTAAAGTAGACATCTTAGAAATTGGATTACTATAATTTTAATAATTATAAGTCATGAATAAACAGTTAGATAAAAGTAACAAAAATCATTAATGTACAGTACCTGGCTCTGCCATGGATTTATAATGATTATTGAAAAAGAGACTGAATTCTCTTATCCAACTAAGGCTGGCTTGCACATTGATTTGATCACTATGCTCACTCATCAATCCAAAGCAAACCTGGGGATTAGAAAATAACGAACTAGATTTAGAGCCCATAGGCAAAGAACAGCTGAGCTTTTGTGAATATTGATGTGTCTCGAGGGCGGAAATCAGGGGCAAATGATGCAAATGTGTTGTTATGATTGTTGTTGATGAGTGATTTTAACTTTTATTTCGTTCGGTAGACAACCACATCTAAGACGTGCACTTTGGAGGAAGAATTTTACTGCATTTATGAACCATGTTGGCAAAAAACAATAAACAATCAGAATTATACGAGTATTGTTAAAGGAACATTGAAGGCTTTGTCTCACCTCTGGCTCACACTCATGTCTTGTTGTTTGAGGAGACCCCACAGCTCATTTGTCACCCAGCCAATCACCTTCCTTGGCTCCTTTTTGGTGGCTTTCAACACTGCCTCAAAGTACTCCACCAGCCCGTCCTCATTCTGCAACAGAAGACCATGAACCATCACACACACACATCATCTAATTAGTTTTAAATAAGGACAGCAGAGACCAATATCCAGCTGCCTCCTGGGTTCAAACCGGACGGCATCCAAGCTGACTTAATCAGATTTCAATTAAACGTGTGCATGGAACAGATTTAGTGAGGGAATCAACTCCTCTCACCCCTAATGCCATCACTCACTTATAAACTTACCACCAGAGTGAAGCTGTGCTCGGGTAGGATGCCGTATGTCTGCACCAGCCTGTCCCTTTTGACACTGGGTAGCTCTGGTAGCTCTTCCCTAATCTTCTGCACAACCACCGCCTGGTTCGCTTCCATGCCAGTGGGCAGCGATGTCATATTCTCATATACTATCAGAGGGGGCAGATTGGGCTCCGGCATAAATCTAAAGTAGGGTGGTAGAAAGAGGTAAGTGGAGAGGAAGAATACTTTGGCAGCGCTACAGATAACCTCTGCTGAGCTTGACACCAAACCTGTCACATTTCACTTGCATGATCTAATCATTTGACTCTATCAGTCTTGTACCTGTCCATCCATCACCCCCCTCCCCCGCCCCCCCCACTTCCTAAACACAAACAGACACCTGAGCAATGTCTGTTTACTTTCTGTTTCTTTATTTCTACTTGCCACTCAGGCTGACTGGTTCAGTCACCACAGAGGACACGTTCCTCCTCTGACAGCGTAAATAAACATCAGTCAGCGAACACAAGCGCAATGTAAACAACTCACAGACTCATACTCACCTGTAGTCCTGAAGGCCCTCTTTGTCCCTCATTGGAATAGTCTCCCTAAAAGACATTGCATAATCGCTATTATTAACATGATCATTATCCTGAGATATAAACTCACGTGAAAAAAAGATCAGAAACCTAAAGAAATTAAAATGAAGGATCAAGCAGACAATGATGATGTGTAATACTTATAAGTAGCTAAAACAATAAATCGTCAGTCAACAGATACTTGATGAAACAACTGTGTTATAATGTGCATTTCCTGATTCTTCAAAAATCACTGCAGATATGACGATAGTCTGCAAATCAATCTTTAAAGACAATAAAAAATTAGACCATAAAAAAAAAAAACAAGAACAAAGAGCGGAAACTCAGTGCGAAAATGTTTGATGTGATGCCCTTCACTTAGCCCAGTTGTGTGCCAACCAGTGTCGTCAGATCAATAGCCACCTTCACAGGAACGAGAAGAAAGCCAATCCTCGGATATCACACACTGTTTAAAATGCTTCACCATGTATCTCAGACATGCCAGAAGGCCTCATGGGAATGAGGCAATGCATCAGAAGATGATCAATGCCTCAGCCGTGTGGGAGTGGATCATTCTGTGAGCTAATAAGCCTGTGAGTAGCATATAGCTCACAGATAACGCAGGGCGACGGCAGCTGCATCCAAACGGCGCAATTCATCATGATCGCCATGATGGTGTCTCCTTTGCAAAGCTCTGTCACAACTGGTGCCAGGGACACAGAAAATGGGACCCGGCTTATGAGGTGGTGAGACAGTTCGGGGTCGACACAGAGAACAAGTCCACTGGTCAGCAGCAAAATCCAGACTTAATTCAACAACTAAAGGGTAAACACACAGCTCAACTCAAAAGGTCAAACACCGGGCTGTGTGAATTGTGTGAAGTGAATAATTTCAAAATAAAAGCAGAGATCCCAGTCAGTGTGTGTTCTTGGGGTTCCACATCTTTCAGCATCTTACCCTGATTTGGAATCAAATGCCCGGGTTTCATTCTGCACCATCCCCCCTCTCTGCAGGACACCGATCTGTCTCTGAATCTCAAAGTCTGTTGATATGAGAAACATAACATAAACACAGGAACTTGCTCGTGCTCCAAATAAGAGCGCAACAGACAAAATCAATTGTGTGGTAAATGCCAAACATCTGCTGTTATACACAGGCAATGATGAGGTATCTGACTGCTGCCACGGAGTAACTGTGATAAATGATGTTTTTCTCTGTGACTTTTCAAATGCCAGTTCAGGGGCAGAGTAAATGTGATAAATAACTTAAGCACTCCGCCGGGCTCACAAACCCAACACAACGTCAAGCGGCCCTCGCCATGACAACAAGCAGAATGGTGGATATCTCTTTTTATACTTTGGTTTATTGGGAAATGTCATCTTACAAAAAGTTCTTTACAGATGTGTGAGCAATCATACATCTTAAAAATCAATATAGAACAAGAAAACGAAAACTCGCTACATGTCTGTCATGCTTTCAGCTGTCCTCCTCATTTTTAATCGTACTTACCTATAGCCCTGGCCAGATATCGGATGCTGTTGATGTTCTTCACCTCAGTCCTGGTGCCCAGGGGCTCACCTGGTCTGTGGACAGATATGTTGGCATCCACTCTCAGCTGGCCCTCTGAGGAGGAGGAGGGGGAGGAGGTGAAGAGATGCACACTGAGAGGGGAGATAAATTTGGGCTTCGAGGTACATATGGCAGAGAGACAGAGGCAGAAAGTGATTTTCGTACCAGACATGTTGCCTTGACAGGTGCCCAGGGCTTGCAGAATGAGCTGAAGCTCTCGGACAGCTGCAGCAGCGTCCTCTCCACAGCTCATGTCTGGCTCCATCACCAGCTCCATTAGACCCACACCTGATGGATGTGAGGACAGACGTATTTTACAACAGTTCTGGCTTTATCAAGTTACAGTATTAGACCTTTATAGGTCTAGAATAGTTTGTGTCTGAAGATTTCATATCTCACCATAACAGGATTTGGACAGATGTTATAAAATGTCTTATTATCTACAAATGACATCGTATGAAAAGAAAAGCAACATTATATTTGTCTGTGTCTCAAAACGACTGCCTCTTAAAAACAGCTGTCCTCTGTCCACAGCCGGATCAATCATAACACCTTTTTGTAAAAAGTCTCAAAACATAGTTTAAGTTTTAACTGGGTCATAAAATAATGTAGCATTTTGAAACATCACTCAAACAACAATTCATGTGACAAAGCAACGTGTCCTCCAGTGGTGCGGTGGTGAGGTTAATTCATATGCTAATAAGTGGCTCATTTATGCATTATTTATTAATGGATTTGGGGAAATAAGATACATCATACTGACATTATTGAATTATTTTATTCCTGGTTTTAAACGTCTTGTGCAAACTAACACATGTGATGAATAGTAGGAAAAATACAGAGTAGCATTTATCCTTGGTAACTGACTAACTTGCGTTACCTGCTCTGTTGAGGTCTACGAGTGTCTGGCCGCGGATGTCATCATGGAGACTCTTGCCACTGTCCTGCTCCAGTTGAATCTGTTTTATGTTCACAGTTTTTCTGATCACTTGGCTCCTCTTTTTTCCTCCAAGGAGGCTGTAAGTCAATATGCCATCGACTGCGATGGGCCGCCGCTGCTGAGTGATCTGGTATCCAGCCTGATAGGAGAAAATATAACATCATAAAACTCTGGGTGGCAAGATGGTAGAGTTTCTAATTACGTTGTCCTTCTTAACTTTCCATTCGCAAGAAACTTCAACTTTTATCAAGCGCTTTCACTGTCAGCAGCCCGCATTGATTTGCTGACTGTGTTGGTATTAATAAAATGAGAGAAAATACCCCATGGCATTTTTTAATTTTGTGAAGCCTTCATTGCAGCGACACAATGACGTACACGCAAATGCAGGTGAAAATGCCTCCCAATACACAGTCAGGAATAATTACGCAACATCGACCTTTAACCTTTCCATGAAAGACAAAAACGTGATATGACTCATTTACTCTTCTGAAATGATTTGTGGGATAAAACCTAACAAGTGAGTTTCATGTAAAGGTGGGATAGGCAGCATCAAATGAAGTGCAATTTAGTGCAGCAGAAACCTGAGGTATCTGATGTCTGATTCTGATTGGCTGGGCCGTCATTATATGCAACAGAATTGCTTCCATTTCACCCAAGACTTCTGTTCACAAAAGCATAAGTATGAATATTTTATTTGCTTCTCTATTCCTAAAAGAATCTGCTGCCCCAAGTATCAAGTCCCCATGTTACTATGGCAACTACATCACAGGGACGAAACATTAATCATCCTTATGCTAAGCAGAGTGAGGGTGTGGGGGACAAGATGGGGGTGTAGGGGGCTTTACTGGCTTCCTGTACAATGTGCCTGATCGACACAATCAATCATGTCCACATCTCCTCCAATTAAAGCAAATGGGTGAGAAAACAGACTTTGGGGGAATTTTTCTTTTTCAGTTTCTGTTTTTTCCTGTTTCTAACTCAACGGGTTTCGTCCCCGCAATTAACAATGTTGCCTATTCTTGCTGAAGCACAACACCAGCAGACTGAGCACTAATGGTTCAGAGGTTCAGGCACTCGTGGTGAAAAATCCTTTTCATTGTTGTGAGGTGCTGAGTCATGTTTCAGAATTTAAAAAAAACAAATAAATAAAAACTCTGTTGGCCTTTCCCCTGCACAATGGCACACTGCTGTCCATCGAGATCCCAGACGTGTCCTGCTACTGGTTTATTTTTACACACAGAAATTACGTACACACAAACTTTGCACTGAGTGTAAAACGCATTCAATCATCTGCATAAATCATAAGACACTGACTTCAGTTTATCGAGTTGTTTCACATAACATGAAGAGGATTCTTCTGACACAGCTGATAGGACTGCTAACAATAAATTATTTATTAAAAAAAAGAAAAACATAAACATGTTTGCAATGCAAATTTAAAATAAAGATAAAGGTTTCTGGGGCTGAAATCTCATAGAAAAAAAAACCTTAATCTGTAATCAGGTATTATCGTCCCTGCTGTGCGTCAGCTGTTGAAAATAAATCCAAACAAAGTGATGCAATGTTCAGTAAACACAAGAGAGAAAGAGGAACACAACATAATCCCTGTGCTTCTGGAGGGGATTTTCCTGGAATTTCAAGACCTTGGACTTTTTGGGAAGATAATACCATGGTGATTAAAATATGTATATACTGCTGCTGTTGGGATTTCGCTGTATATTATATATATATTCCTATATCACATTGCAAATAAACAAAGAACTGTTTTGCATCAATCACATAGTTTCATGATAGTGAGTGAAGAAATTAAAACATAAATATTAAAATAAATATTCCAAAAAAGGTTAACATATTTTAATGCTTTTTGAGAGTCCCAATTTTAACCCACTTCTTTTGGCAGTTTCAATAAAATTATACAAAAAGAAAAAAAGAAATTGCGTCTCCCATCCTATGGAATAGTATATAATTACACCCTTCATTACCTTGATCTAAGCTGTGTTAGCATAACATCTTACTTGAGTGAAGCAAACTCTGGAAAATTCTCTGACTCGGTGCGGGAAGTCAATGTGGGTCCTGTGACATTTTAGCTCTTCCAAATAAGCTTTTAAAGGTCACTCATAATGGCAGTAAAATTAACTTGGGCTCTGAGGGCAAGTGAAGCCTTGTCAAATAAGTGCTCTGTTATTTAGAGTGAAAAGTGAGCAGCACTAGAGCGGGACTGTTGGGAGGGAGGGAAAGCTCTATCATCATTTTACCAGGCTGCTATTTGGCTTATGTATGTAAACTTTGCCACTTCTTCTTTGAATTTAACAGCAGTAGATTTGAAATGAGTTATTTAAAGATACAATTGAACATATAAATATAACCAAATCTTTGGCAAACAGTGGTTTGGTTACATTCCCAGCAGTTACTGTGAGTTTTTTTCATTTGTAGCTGTGCATTCTGGTCAACAGAAATCCAATATCTGCTCACCTTTAACTCTGTTAAAAGATCTATCTCTTGAATTCCTAATGCTCCACTGTCTCCACCAGTGAGTTGCTAACTTTGTTTTATTTGTTAGAGCTGTCAGCTGTGGGTAAAATCAATGCTGTGACAATGTAAAAATGGTACTGAAATCAATAATTTATAGATCAAAAAGTTTTTATCATCCAAATCTGCCCCTCCCCTCAGCTCTGTGGACCTTGTGGAGAGTCATTATTGTTTTGATTTTACAGCCCATAGATTTATATAGGGTCCCTGTCTCTGCACTGATGACTCCTCTGTGGGCTGACATCCTAACACTAAACACCAAAGTCAGCAACTAGCTTGTGGACAAAGTCCAGCATTAGCAGTCTACTGTTTCCTTCAGGAGTTGGTAGAGGTCAATGCAGAGCTAAAAGGAGAGAAAAACATTCCATTCCATCATGTAGACAAGAGTGCAAATCTGTGCTAATGTTGCTCTGTGTCTGCTCTACCTCTAAGTAGTGTGCCTACTTGACACAAACATTAAAAAATGGCAAGTATATACATTGGTTCCAGAAAGTATTTACACACTTTCGCTTTTGTGCTTCTGCTCCTTGAGTTGTGTCGAGAACAGTATACAAAGTCCATTATGGGTAAAACTCCAAGAACATAATCACACTCAAGCTACACACAGTTATGTGTAATGAATCATATCCAGTACCCTGGAGTTCAAGAACGCTAACTGGGGTTTTTAGGACTCGATAATGATTTAAAGTGTGTAAATAAAAAAGAGTGATCCCCAATCATCACCAAAGACAGGGACAGGCAAATAACGTGTGTATAATATTAAAAACAGAAGCGCACTGAAGGAAATGAACCGGTGAGTGATAAACAATGGCCATTTTTATAACAGCTTTCAGTATCATTTGACTGCCTGTGAGGCAAATAGCATTTTTGCTGCTTCAGCAAGACTTGCTCACTGTTTAAATTGGAGCTCAGGGGCCAGGTAGAGTTCACTGTAGTGTTGTATTGGACAAGTTGGCAGCAGAGGAAGATGTTTTATATTTCAGCAAAACAATAATGCAGTACAATGTGCAGAACAAAAGCATCTCTAAACTGCTGTTGGTCTGGTAAGATGCTACTAAACTCTAGATCGTTAATGAAATGAAAAAAGGAGAAAATAGAATGAAAGACTCACGGGAAGGTCAGCGTAGAAATAATGTTTCCTGTCAAAAAAGGACTTCCTATTTATCGTGCAGTTGAGTGCCAGTCCTGTCATAACGGCTGCCTCAACACAACGCCTGTTCAGGACCTGGGGACACACAGGGACATTACCTAATGATCTGACAAGAGGGGGGGTGGTCATTAACAAGTTATCTCTGCGTGAATTAAGCTGTACACTTACAGGTAATGTGCCAGGTAAGGATCCATCAAAGATTGACACCAGGGAGTTTGGAGGGGCTGAGAAGCGAACTGGTGAGCCAGAAAACAGCTTGGTTCTGGAGTTAATCTGGGCATGGATCTCCAAGCCGACCACCCCAACCAACTGCTGGTGAGCACTGAGACAGAGAGGAAATAAAAGACACTTATAATATATGTTTGGACATGGGGATATAATAATAAAGGTATATAAAGTCTTACACCAACTATCCTGGATAACTGCTCTTATGATGCTGTTATCAAATGGCTCAATTTAACCTGTGTTTAATTCTGGCTATGGGGGCGTGCATGCTAACATGCTAATATGTTTATACGTAAAGGAAATATTTATGAGTGTGAATTATTTTTCTTATTCGAGACAAAATAAGTTTCAATATTTATAATCACCTAGAGATTAAAATCATTGACACTCCTAGGAGTCCCATCAAAAATTGTTGTTATAATATAAATGCAGTAATTAGGTACAGTAGTTAATCAGTGTGATACACTCTCACAATATTTACAGTCAAAGGCCGAACAGCTAACTGATTCCATAAAACGAATTTCTGCGTGGTTATTTAGTATTTTTCTATTGTTGTGTATTTCCCTTTTTATTTGTTTTACTTTTGTGAAACACTTTATATTCTCTGTAAATGGTGCTACACCACATAATCTTATTGACCTGGGCCGTTAGCAGGTTTTGATCCGATATTCTGATGTTAACCTGATATGGAGCAGGGACAGGTCACCTGTGCACAGGTGAACAAACCTGAAACTGAACCACCTGCTATAGGCGACTCACCAGGGTTGAAAATAATCAGCAATCTTCCAGAAAACCTGAGAGTTGAGCTTAAAAACAGCTGAACAACATACTAAACTGTCTTGTATACTAAACAGACAGCCATGGTGTATCTCACTGCCATATACTTGGAACTAAAGGGCCGAGTTCACATAGTTTTAAACCAAAGTATCCGATAGTACACAAAATATGGCTACTCTATTTACAGGTAAGTCAATGAAGTCAACGACAACAACACACATTGTCCCACAGCAGCAGCGCCTCCTACCTGTTGACTTTCACCTGCGGTTGACTGAGGCATCGTGAGCTTGTTGTGCTTATTCGTCTTCTCACACACCAACTCTTTGGACACAACACTAACATTTGTTTATTCATGTTATGCAGCAACTCACTTGCCACAGAGGAGGCAGCCATGTTGTCTTTGAGGCGCCTGTAAACACGAGACGGGAGTTGTAGTTTTTAAGTTGACATTTATTATTGGTGTCTCGTCGCTAGTTTTCAGGTAAAAACTACAAAGCCCAGTCTTAACAATATTCCATTTCCGGTATAAAGTGCGTCATTTCCTGTTGAACGACTGGCGGGACTTTGTGCAAGGCGCTGGAAGAGCAGCTTGGATCTCAACGTGTAAAAGTTGTTTTTAGGTTGGACGGATTATAAAACACAAACAAAATGATGGCTACAAGCGGAAACGCTAACTGTGGGTTAAAAGACAGCGTGTCGTCAGTTCCCGTAAACGGCTCAGCCGCGGTGAACGGAGCAGGCACCGAGGTCTCCTCCAGCCTCAAGCCGCAGAATGGATCCACAGCGCGGCCGGAGAAGTTTACCTTCTCCCCGGAGCCCAGCATGGAGGACATACGGCGACTGCAGGCGGAGTTCACGGACGAGCGGGACTGGAATCAGTTCCACCAGCCCCGCAACCTGCTCCTGGCCATGGTCGGGGAGGTGGGCGAGGTGGCGGAGCTCTTCCAGTGGCGGGGGGAGGTCGCCGAGGGTCTGCCGGACTGGAGCGACGCGGAGCGGGAGCAGCTGTCGCAGGAACTCAGCGACGTGTTGATCTACCTGGTGGAGCTCGCCGAGAAGTGCCGCGTGGACCTTCCCCAAGCGGTGCTCCGCAAAATGGCCCTCAACCGCCTGAAGTACCCCGCCAGCAAGGTGCACGGGTCGGCCAAGAAGTACACCGAATACAAGGACTGACTGCGGGTGTTGTGGGAGACGGATCCGGGTCCACGTGACTGCTGGAGCCGCTGTTTACTTCACGGACACCGCGCTGCAGTGTTTACTGCTACTGAACGTTTTATCCCTGGGTTCCTGTGGGTTGTGGTGAACTTCCTGTAATGCACATGTTTTACCAAACTTGCCTCCATATGCAGAGCTGCATTTAGCAAACAGGGCACTTGAGCAATATGCAGTTTTTGTTTTTTGTTTTTTTAACTGAGTTAGACTTTTATCCTGTTTTACTCTAATCACTGACGTGTTGGAGTATATTTGAGGCATTGTGTACATTTTTTAGAAAAGATATTATTGTTGTACATTCACTTTAAAAGGGGAAAAATCAGGAAGAAAAGATCTCATTTTATTATTTAGCTTGATTCTAGTATGGCAGTGTAACAGATGGGGTTAGAAAGTTGGAACTGATTTTCATGACCTTCTGTGACATGGGGGGGAAAAAAAGTGCACCAAAAAGTAATAAGTAATTATTTTTCTTTTTTGGATTTTATTTCCCATGAAGGTTGAATTGTCTCATATTCTGTATTGTTTACATCAGAACTTCTGCAGTTTTTCTTGTTGAAGTAAAAAAGTTCCTGACATCACTCTGTATTGTTCACTTATTTATCAGTCAAGTTTAAAGTTAACCCGTTTGTCAAAAGAATTTGCGGTTTCATGCAAATTTAGTCAAAAGTAAAGACCCTAAAAGAGATGCACACCCACTTGCTGGCTTTCACGTATAGCTATAAAAGAATGCAGTCAATCGGAATTTGAAGTTGAAGTTGTATTGCTATATAATGAGAGATTAAAATGCAAAACATATTGCATTGGTTTTAGCTAGGTGTACCTAATAAACTGAAAAATTCATACATTTTATCCAACAGTGAAACTAGCTATAACTAAGTAAATCTGTAAACTGCCAAAACTGTTAGTGGCCAATGGAAAAAGCTGATGCATTTGCTTATTGTTATGATGTCATTCGTTTTGTAAGTAATGACTTAATGATCAGCGTGGCGTAAGCGTCATATTAAAGTGACGGATGGTTACAAGTGCAGGGATATACTGGGCAAAGTGAAACAGGCTCTTCCCATATTTCCCCTCCTGGAATGAAACTTTGATCAATCTTTCATCAAACGATTTGAAGTTCACATCACTGGTACGTCTGTGACGGGGCACTGAAAACATCATTCTTTTTTCTATTTGATGTGTTCGGAGACAAACATTGCCCTTTGCTGTATATCAAGAGAATTATTGCTGCATGCGCAAGTCAAGCTGAACTTTGAAGCAAACTGTTTGTTTGGTTTTTACTAACATGTGACACAGCATACCACGGTATAAAGGAGGAATTGCCCACTCTCCTGAACAGTGTAAAAAAAAAACCACTTGGCTCTTCAAGAGTTGTCTCTTCTATCAAGCACTGTATTGTATTGATCAAACAGCTACAGTACATGAACCATGTACAGATACTAGGCAGTACATATGATGAAATTCTTGAAAAGCGTATATTTCTGCATGACAAGTGATATCACTTCAGCATGCAACACTTAACGACAACCGAGAGAACAGTATTTACCCTCATCTTAATCTGCCCAGTGAAGCTGTGACGCATTCACTCGAACCTGCCATCATGACCCTCCGGCTCTGGCTCTGGTTAATGCACTATTAACAAGGTGCAAATTAAATAAAATCACAATAATAATAAGAATTAAATAAACAATATATTTACTTTTTGTTTACTTCAAAGTGGTGAATACTTGACACAAGTAACCCTTGTGTTATTGAAGAAGTTAGACTCTTCCCATGGTGCCCTTCTTCATCTGAAGGTGGCGCCGAGGGCCTAATTACACTCAAGGCCTCTGATGTGTTCAAAACTTGCATTTTTGTCGACTTCTTTAATGGTCAGTCCCAGCGGACATTATCAGTCCGGCTGCAAAAGGAAGCAGAGCTTCTACTTTTTCATGTTCACGTTGATAAACGTAAGAGGAAAAGTTTTTCTTTCTTTTTGGCCATTTCCCACTGCTTTTCACTATCTGAGTCACACACACACACACACGCACACAAACATCAACACTCTTTTATCCATGCTAGAGACTGCAGTGGGAGCTGTCAGATCTCACACAGTGGGGTTACCCAGCAGCAGCAGGGGTGCACATCACATCACATCACATTGCACACACATATGCATGTGTACACACACGCACACCCACACACACACATGCACACAGACTTTTTTTTTTTGGATCAGTGTTGATGCTTTACGTCTTCCCTCCTGTGTTGCTCTGTCAGGGGCGATCACGTCCTAAATACCCCCACACATCGACCCCTTGTGTGCACGAGCAACAAGGCAGTCTTCTTTCTTTTCTTAAAGCTGACAGCTCAGCCAATAAAACTGTGTAACAAGTCAAATTCCCTGCCAGCAGATAAACCTTTACAACCGTCTCCACGGTTTTCTATTATTTACACCTTTGTTGCCCATGAGTGCTTAATTGGTTACAGATTCTTGTATATCTGTATATCTATCTATCACATCTATGTCCATCCCATTTCTGTATTTTATGCTTCATAATAAATAGCTTTCATACAATCACACAAGCATATATATGTCAAACTGTGTAAAAACAAAGAATAAATTCTGGACACTGTTACCATAAGAGAGCTGAGAGAAATCATTGGCAGCCATCTTACATTTAGCTGCTTTAATTTCAGGTGCTTATCTCCAAGATGCTGTCTCAGAGTCATGAAATGATACTGAGACAATCGAATAGCCCCGAGCTATTTTTCAGAAAGTCAAAACGTGTGCTGTTTAAAAAAAAAAAAAAAAAACTGGCTACGGCTCATGAGAAATTCAGCAAGACTGTTCGTAACGCCATGCAAATTTAATGCAGACTTTTCCATAGAGCCGTGAGGTCTCCAGGGCTGTAGAGCAGTTAGTTTCACACAATATCAACCATTTCAGGTACACAACCTCCATCTCATGGGATCAAAACGTATCAATATAACATATATGAATATTCACTGTGTCTGTCTATGAGCTGAAACTGATTATAAGAATCCGTTTTATTGGCCATGTATGTGAGAGCATACTAAGAATTTGACTCAAGTACTTTTCTTTATGGTCACAAACAAACAAAGAAAGTAGAAAATGAAATACAGCCTAACAACAAGTAATATATAAATACGCAATTATGAAAATATAATAAATGATAATTAAAGAGATTTTTTTTTTGTTTTGTTTAGCAATTTTCAGTCGTTAACATGTGTGCGATCGTTTATATCAACCATAAGCTGTTATTTCTAAATCACTGTGATCTGCTGTTTTACATAAGACTTTTCAACCTGCACCAAACTAACTACCCCCCCCCCCCCCCCCCCCCCCCCCCCCCCCCCCCCCCACCACCACCCCCCCCCCCCCCCCCCCCCCCACCCCCCACCCCCCCCCCCCCCCCCCCTCCCCCCCCCGCCCCACACC
>JAFBJQ010000895.1:164201-223254 GCA_016785345.1 Trinectes maculatus
CTTTACCACCCCCCCCAAACACACCCCCCCCCCCCCCCCCACACACACACACACACACACACCACCACCACCACCACCTCCCCCCACCCCCCCATGGCCCATGTTGGCTGCTACACATGAGGTCTCCGCAATGATTGTTCTCCTCCGACAATCCCCTCATGGTCTTAGGTACACATCTGGAGAAAGCCTATAGGTCTCTTGAAGCCTATAAGAGACACACATTGGCACAAACATTGCTGCAACACGTCGCTGCTCCTCCAGCACGCTGCGAGTCCCCCCCCCACCCCCCTCCACCCCCCACCCTACCCCACCCCAGCATCCACCTGGAGACTCTGATTCCTCTCAGGAGAACTTTATCATTGTCACTCCCCAATATCCTCTGTGCTGAGCTTGGTGTTTACTTGCAGGGAATGAATGAGGTCAGACCCCAGACACCAAATACACTGTGTACTACTAAAAAAACAACAACAAACAAAAAAACCCTCCTCCGTATGGGTGATGGAGGCGGTTGACTGCATGAGTCTTGCGTTTACTTGTCTGCAGTGTTCAACTGCATGTTGTTCACACGATCTTTACATTAAAGAAGATTTGGTGTTTGAGTCGTACCACAGCAGCGTGGGGGCTCCTCGACTGCCGGGTGTTTTTCTGACCGCGTACTGTTTTCCGCTTGATGTCCTCGCCTGCCGTTTTGTCTCGTCTTTTGTTCGCTCTGCTTCGTGTCCACTTTGATGCAAACAAATTGTCTTGCTGAAATCGAACGTGAACTCAGCGACGGCGAATGAATGGATAAACGATCGACTGTTAAGTACACGCCCCGTCTCCAAACACAATATTCAGGTATTCTGAACAATAACGGTGGAATATCATCTTTTCTTCCTTTTGTGGCGTGTATTCTATAATTGGAGTTTCTTGCACGGTGTTTCTCCCTCTTGTAAAGAGACGTGGCTGAAACCGATTCACGTCAGGGATGTGGATTTGTTGTGAAGGGGTCTTTGAAAGCCCCCTATTCATTTGAGGCACGCTACAGCCAAACGAGGAAAATGGGACATCTACTGAAGTGTTAAACTGATGGCTTAATGCTTTTGATTTCATTTTGTGTGATTGGACAAACTTGGTGTGAAAGGCAGTGCTGTATTGTCATTGTCAGCCGGGATGGTCTGACAGGCTGTTCCAATATTTCTCTATAGTGGAGGGAGGAGGGCAGATATCTATAGCTAGAATATTTAGAGTTGCTGGTTCTGAACCATTGCTTGCAATAACTCCTGTCCACGTCCACGTGGACAGATAACGTAGTCGCAATGTGTCCACGCTCATGTCTGCAGGTGTTTTGGCCATTTGGATCCAGTCAGTCCTCAAAGTGGTGGACTCTGATAAGCTTAGCACCATTAAGTGTCAATCAGATATGGCTCGTTAAGGTGGAATTTCTTGTTTATTGTCCGTTAGCCGATCGTTGCCAGACTTTACGTTCGAGGGCAGAAGAAACCCAAACTTAAATCCGAGGGGAACGTCCATGAAGAGAAAACAAAGTCTGAGATACCTCAAAACAATGTGACGAGTCGGTGATAAAATGTTGTTGTGTTCAGCTGGAACTCCCAGAGAGCTCACACCGGTAGCAGAGCTGTATTTCTACTGACGGAGGCAGTGAAATCTGCTGTTCCCTTTGACATCTTTCTATTTCTGCATGTGTGTGTGTGTGTGTGTGTGTCCAAAAAGAGAAGAGTATATCAGAAGATATGATTCATGCAATTGATCTGACAAATAGTAAACTTAAAAAGAATCATTACAAGATGTACCCTTTGTACCTAAACATAGCTTTCTGATACTTGTCTCAAGTTCATGAAGACGATAACGATTAAACATTATCACACGCTTCAGGGCCGCCACTAATAATCATTTAAAATCGGTCTTTTATTCAAAAGAGTTCACTCAAATCTGATCAAAACTAAGCTTCAAATGATAAATGCACTTTCAAATGACTTCCTTGGCTTCAGAAACATCACCTATAGGGCTCCATCACAACATAGGTGTTGTTGGTATTGTGCGTCCAGCACCTGCAGACGTAACACAGTGATTTACAGCGGAAAACAAATGCAACCATGACTGTGAAACACATCTGACAGATGTTTCTGGCAAGAGATTAATAACATGAGGGATCAAAGTGAGACAGACCAGGCACTGGTCCCATTCACATCATGACCACAGGCAACAGATATAATATGTGACACACACACACACACACACGCGCGCGCGCACACACACACACCAAATAACTTCCAAAAACAGAGTGATACCTTAGCTGTTCATTCAAAGTCGAAATAAACATTGAACAACTAGTGCTTATACACAACATGTTGCCATGATTGTCACTGTGAAGACAAACATACAAAACATGAACTGAGCCACAGTGAACATGTCCGACAACAGGTATGGCCGCCTAGCATCGGCCTATTCCCGATTTTCCGGAGGTCGCAATCCCAGCATGCTCTGCTGGGCTGCTGTGGGAAGAGCAGTGTAGGAGTGACGCACAGTTAGTGGTGACGTTCTAAACCGACCGTAGAGACTGATCAAAGCCCTGCATTGTTGGACAGAAATTGGACTTCAGCTAGCTGTGGCAAGCTCAATCTAAGACACGTTTCTGTTCCTGCCTGGTTTCATTTCGAGCGGCTCGTTCTGAATAATTCATCCTATGCAGTGTGGAAATGATGAGGGGAAAGTTAAGACGGAGGGACACGTTTTTGTCGGAGACGTCCCTGATGCTGGAGGGGAGTAAAGAATAAGTGTTCTTATTCAAATGCAGATCTTCAGACTTTCTCGTCTGAGAAGATTTCCCTACTTCTTTAGTGCTTCTGTTTTTTTTTCTTCGTTAAGCATGAGTTGGAAATAAAAAATACTCCTGCAATATAACAACAGGCTCGTCTCTCGTATAAACCACATATAACACAAAAGAGATTCCCGAATTTATTCTGATTATACAGTACTCCCTTACGCTGTCCTCCGTTTCTGACAAGTGGAGATATGATACACTCTGAATGGCATCCAAGGCTATCTTCATTCATTGCTACTGTTGCTATGTAGAACTGTTGCCATGGAGGAGTCTTCCGCCCGCTCATTGAGATGGACAGTTGTAGCCTCGCCACAGGGAGGAGCCCTTCCTCTCTCTTCTTCCTGTGTGACTTCACCCAGGGGGGGGGGTTAGCTCGGGTTCCAGCTTCACATTGATAAAAATTAAAAAAATAAAAATGAGTCACACGCCGAGAGAGCAGGGAAGTATTCAACAAGTGACCGAAGTGCACACGTTTGCAAGCGATAGCATTTGTATTCGCTTTGTGAATATTGAACGAAACCCTACAATTAACACATATTGAAGGCCTTGGGGCATGCATGGACTTTGTATTTCAAAAGCTATTGAAGAGTTGTTGTTTTTTTTAAACATGGACAAAAAATAAAAAAATAGTTTGATTCATGTATAAAATAAGAAATGGTTGGATGGTTGACTTATTGACTGTGATGTCAAACTGTTTTTTTTCCACATCCACAGCAGGGAATTAAAAGTAATTTTCAGATTGCACTGATTAGACAGGATGTTACGAGAGTCTATGTAATATTGTGTTTCTACATAAACAGCTCTTACTTTAATCTTTTTATTTAATTATTGTTATATTATTTATTAGTATTAGGGATAGTAGTGTGTCTCCCAATCTGGAACCGACTTCAAATGCCGTGCAAGGATCGTGTAGGTGTCATATACCACAGAGCAGAATGTACTGTATATGTTGAATGTAATATACTAAATAGTCTCAGAATCTTAAAATGAGGTGCATGTTTTAATGAGCGTTGCAGCACAGACCTGAAAATCAGAGAACATCCTGCTCTGTAATTCTACTGAGAACAGCCTGCTCTTGCACTTTGGCACCGATGCTGTGTTTGAAAAAAGGACATATTCTGCCTCCCCCGAGCGTCTACCTGCCACATCTGTTCACATCTGAAGGCCTGAGTGAAGCTGTGCCAGTGAAACAGGGCAGACCACTGGGAATATTTGGGACCAGACATGGATAAAACGCCACAAATAATTCCTTCTCCTCATCATCATCATCATCAGCTGCTGTTGTTGTTGTTGTTGTTGTTGACATTGTCTTAAATTACCACTCACTAAAAACCTCTCTGGTGACTTTAATATGCATGTGCAGCATTTTTTACAGATTTTTTTTGTTGTTGTTGTTTACACAAATTCCTCCCTTAACACCTTGTTTCCCCCCGTAATAGTAGGAGTTTGCAGTCGCCCCCTGCTGTGAGGGGGTGTGAATTCACCATCACTCTCAGCAGCAGCAGTGGCTGATGCTCTTTGCATGTATACCACCCATAAGTACTATAAGGGGGGGGGGGGGGGGCTGCGGGGGGGGGGGCGCTACACACCTCTGCGCTGGGTGTTAACGATGGCTGCTTTTCTTCCATGGTCATTACCCAGAAACGCCTCTTTTGCTCTTTACCCTCTGCCAGCCCCCCCCCCCCCCCCCCCCCCCCCTCCGCTGCATTGTTCCCCAGCTCCCTCCCCCTCTCACCCGGCTACTCATCCTGCCTTTCCAGGAGCTTCTTCACTCCTGTAACACGGGTCATCGGCTCGTCACCCTGTGTTTCCGCCACTAGGCTACGGAAAGATGGAGGAAAATACCTTGCATCGAAAACAATGGCCGGCACCAGGCACACGAAAAAACAATGAACTTTACAGTGGAGCACGCTCACTTGAGACGACTCGAGCGAGGTTATGCTACCAAACAGTGTTAAACCTGGAGAGAACCCATAAAAGCTGTACCACACTCCAACGTCAAGGACCCCGCTCACTGATCGCTTGTTAGCTGTGCCAGGGCGAGGCAGTGTAACCCCCTCCGGAACTCTTCTCAGGTGGTGTGTGAACGTCCACAGATATAAAAAATAAAGTCCATACATTATGTATGAGGTGATGGCAATTTTCTGTTATCCACCTCACGCTGATAAATGTTTTTTTCTCTGGTATCTCTCTTGTATTATTGAAAGTGGCTCTGGACCATATTGTAGTTAACTGAAGTTAATTGAACAACGAGTCAATATTTCAAAATCCTACACTGACTATCCCCACCTCCTACTGGTGGATGAAATTCGACACAGTCTCTGGTTATCCTGAAGCGTCAACCACACAGTCTGTCACCGCAGCTGAGCAAACCAGTCGTCTTACCTTATCTCCATTCAAACATGGCAGCTCATAGATTATGTATGGTTCATGCGCCATGGGGCCGTGTCCTCCCACCGATCATGGAGAGGCAGAATACTCAAATCCCACCAAGTGAGAACCTGCAATATACATGGACTATAGTCATTATTAATGCAGCTGGATATCTATGACGGGTACCTGCACCACATCTCGCCACCTGGTGTGTAGAGTGGAATGGATTACAGGGTCTGACAGGGGCTATATTTGGTCTGATTACTGACACTGAATCATGTTATCATTTTTATATATATATATATATATATAAAATTATAAGGCAGATCATGACAGGTATGTATTACAGGCTGGAGAATATTGTAATTACCTCAGCCTTAAATCACTTATAGCTGTACCGCACAACATGGTCTTTCTTTTCTGTGCAATATCATGCAAATGAGTTGTCGGTGTAACATAAAAGGGTGAGAGCGAACACAAACTTGAAACTACATGATACTTTCTCACCGTGCTTTGATGAATCTGTCTGATTCTCATCATTAGTTGAAGTATCATCGCAGGTTTAGTGTTGTTTTGAAGTAAACCTGATTGATTTTGTTGGTCAGTGACTAATTGTTGGCATCATTTTAGTTACAGAAAGATCGGAGATTTGGCTTTTGGGGATAAACTGATGAAGGCGAGTGGTTTTCATCTGGAAACTTGGTGGTTAACTCGCACATAAACATGATATGTCTCTTTCTTTCACACAAACAGACACTAAAAAAAAAAAAAAACGAATCAATCTGTGTGGCAGGCTCTATTGTCCAATAACGATCGCTGCCTAGAACCCGCCTCCTGTCCTCGCCCCGCCATCATCCCTCTTAATGCCACTGAATACCCTTCTGGGCGGGGGGCGGTATGTTGGCCAAAGCAAAAGGCCACACATTTCTATAGGTGGGGATAAATCAGCCCTCATCAGCCACTTAAATCACCACAGTTTAATAGACTATAGGCTAGTATGTTCTGGACCACCAGGGCTAGGAGAGAGGGGAATCACGGCCAGACCGCCACACCAGCTCCAAGTGTCCAATCCCAGCCCTGACAATGGAAAACCCAGCCGCCATGGCAGCCTCTCTGGAGAGCTGCTGAAGAGATGACTAATTATTACACCGGCATCCACACATCGGGGTCCCCCTCGTCCTCCTCCCGCCTCATGTCCTGATTGTTTCTTTATGGGGAAATGAAAGAGGACGCAGCAGAGGAAGGAGGCGGTCGAACAGGGGGCGAGAGGGAAGAAAAGTATGCCGAGCGATGAGGGAAGTGATGTGTGTGTGTGGATGAAGGAAATAACAAGGCAAGAGTGAAAAGCAGAACGAGGCGGCCCCAAGCCCGTTTGCTCGCCGACCCTCTCAGCGAGTGCCAAGAGGTGTAGGGCCCCTATTCAGGACGCGCCACCAAGTGGCCTGTTCCCACCGCTGAACACAGCCGGGGTCACAGTGAGGCACAGGAGGGGCCCTTTGCCTCGCTGGAAAAGAAAACGTCCTCCAGAACAGGAGGGCCTTCATTTCTTCTCGCCATCCTTTTTATCTCCGTTTGAATCATCACCATGGCAGCTTGTCCAACACCTCTGGACAACACTGTGTCCAAGAGACCGTCCTTACTGACTTCACTCATCCTGCGAAGCCACGGCAAACCACTTTAAAAGTTAAAGTCCACAAACTACTCCTTCTCTGCATAAACATACACACACTCAGACACACAAATATACACAAAATACATTTTCTGTTCTCTGCTGCGATCTTTCCTTTGTGCCAGCAACAGCTGTGGTCTAATACCTTGAGGGGATTTCTTGGACTCAAGGATGATTTGAAATCTGGCTGTCAAAGGTCAAAGTCAATGCCAAAGGTCAGTGTGTCCTCACACCACAAGTAAGTTTCTTTTTGCAGTCTGAACAGACTGAAGGAAACAAGATCAGGAACTTTACTTGGGTTTCGGGATTGGCTGATGTAGAATTTGTTGTTTTGAAAGGTCAAAAGGTCAATGTCTCTCTGTCTCCTTGTCTGTTCTGTTTATATTCTGTTCTGTTCATCTGTGCTGCATATGTGTGTGTGTGTGTGTGTGTGTGTGTGTGTGTGTGTGTGTGTGTGTGTGTGTGTGTGTGTGTGTGTGAAAAATGTGTAAAAATACTATGAAAATTAACACAGCATTTACAGCATTTAAGTAAAAGTTTAAGGTAGAATAGCTACTGAACACTTTTAAACAATTTTAAAATATGTCACTGACTGCACAATAATCAGCAGAGTGTAATATATATATATATATATATATATATATAGCCCTATATAATGACAAAGCACCACACAAACTTTTTTGTACCAAAAAACACACAATTACGTCAAAATAACAACAACCATCTCATTAACTTAAATAAAGAATAACTGCGATTCACAAAGTGTCACACTACATTCAACACTGGACACGACGCGAGGACACAAACACAAATCACAAAGTGAAATTGCTCCTTTAACTCAGCTTCAGATCAGACCGTCTACGCTGTCATTATGTGCAAAGCCTTTTGTTCTCTTGTGCTGAACCCATGAAACCCCACGTCTAATTAAAGGAGCAGTCTGACAGAAGATCTTGTTGTTGTCAGGAGTTATCAGTATATTGCTGTGTTTGTTTTTTTTTACTGCTATTTTCTCCCATCTCTACTCCTGTTTACCTTTTTATACTGTTTTCCCAAAAAGCGTAAAATTAGAGAAGCGTTCCCAAATCCAAAATTTAAACTGTAAAGTAGCATGGTGGCATTTATGTGGGAAAAAAATCTTTACTTCTCATTTAGAGACAGTGTGTGGAATGCATTGTTGTTGTTGTTTTTTTTGGATTATGTGTTTTGGGTTTCAGGTGTATTTTAACATTATGTGAACTTGATCACACTATGGACACTGTGTGTTGTCATATAAGAGCACGTGACACTTTAAGTTAAGTATGTCAGTGCTATGACACTACACAACTTCCACTACAGTGTGTGTGTGTGTGTGTGTGTCTTCCTTCACTGCGTGCCAGGCTTTAACATTTCTATTTACCAGAGCTGGGAGAGATCTGACCTTGGTTTTTCTTTTCTGTGCGGCACTGTGAGGAGCAGCTGGCACAGGTCAGCCACTTTGAGAGACTGAACCCGTGTTCTGATGCGGAATGTCGGCGTTTGTTAAGATGTCATGCTGGGTGTTCATGCCTCCAAAAGGGACTCAGTGGAATGGAAAATAGAGATGGGCTCTGTACGGAGACGGGTGGCCTAGTTGTTACCGAGCTGTTGGACAGATGAATTTTGTGGGTCTTTCAGGGTTTGACATAAAAAAAAGTTATTCTCAGTTTCAAAGTGACTGTGTATGTGAAGAAGCTGGATGTAGGGAAGCTTATGAAAGTATGTTGTTCTAACCAATTAGTTGAATTAAATTAAAGTATTTTGCTTCATGTTGTCACATTCTCTCTCTCTCTCTCTCTCTCTCTCGCTCTAACTTTGTGTCTCTTTCCACTTTTTTGGTCTTGTTTTAAAATAGTAATTAGTGGAGAAACACACTGGCACCAGCACAACAAACCAGAAAAACATGGAACCTGTAGCTTTGGGGGCATCTGCCTCTTCAGCAGCAAACATATGGCCGTCCGGTTTGTAGATGAATCATCTCCCAACCCTCAACACTCTGCTCCTCAATAATTATAACTATGTTTGCATTCATAACCATAACTATTAGCGTTTGTTCACAGGTCCCCATAAGGAACAAATGTCTCACAGCATCTCCCTGCACCGTGTGGGTGTCTGTGTAAGTGAAGTACCTGCAGTGTTCAAACGGTTCGTTAAAGTCTAATGAAACAGAATCGAGATGTGGTGATTTTGGAGGAAAATGTGTACACGGTCACTCCACAATTCCGAACCTCTGCTCTCCCTCACACACACATGTTTTCTGACCTTTCCTAAACCTCCTTTGAGGACTGCTGCATGTGGGCGTGGAGACACAGGATTTGTCTGAGCGCTCCACAGCTTCCTGTTGATGTTCCTGAACCCATTTGTGCGGGGTGACTTGTCGTTATACTCATTGGTACTTAAGGGTTTTGTGACACAACTGCCACCACAGTTCGAACCCATTTTCACCCAGTTCCGGTCCAATTAGCTAGAGTCGTTAAAAAACATCTGGAAGCTCATTAGTAGCATTCAGCATTTTTCAGTCCTGACAATACAGAAGCAAAGGGCATGTTGCCTATCTTTGTAAAGAACAGACTATGTTTTAGGTAAATAATGTAAATTCTTGCAGGATATAGGAATTTATATATGTAGGAGTTTTTTTCATTCTCTTGCAGTTTATCTGTCACAGACATTAAGGTCTCGTAGGAAGCAGGTTTTACTCCAAACAGTTACACGCAGTAACTGTAAGCATTAAAGTTTATGCTTATTATTTGGGGCTGGTGCTGCTAAAAAACTGCTGACCGCTAATCACACATTCATTCTGATGCAACAGGTTACACAGTGCTGGGAGATACACTGCAACACATCTGCAAGGCAAATTTCAGAAAACTGCAAAAATAGGGCAAAATGGCTAAAGAGGATTTGTCCCTTCGGGATCTCAGCGTTAATTCTAATTTTCTCGTCTCTGTTTAATGCCGTCAAGGTATTTCGTCAATGAGAGAGCAAGATTAAATTGATCCCGTCCACAAGCATTAAAATATTAAACGGTCCAGTTTTGTAGTGAATTCCAAAATGCTTTAAAATGAAATAATTGAGGGCCAATCCTCTGTTTAAAGTTGATTTGAAATTCATTAAGGCTTTGGCAGTCGGACAAATAAAGTGGATGTCTTCCAAACTTGGTCAATTTAAAAACTGTTATTGTACCAAACTGAACGCTGCACCTTATGCAGCGGGCACAAAGTGAATGGTAATTATTTTGTGACACAATCTGGTTTCTTCATAAAGACGCTTGATGGCAGATATTTGGACCAGGCTACATTCACACTGGGGGTAGATACATTTTTTTTCTTTTGGCAGTTCATACAATTTCTTAAATGTGGCCAAACAGTGGCCAGCATCCAGCTTGAGCGTGAACAGGTCGTTATCCTGAACTGATGCAAAAGCATTCTAAGATTGGAGTAAAATCTATGGCGTGTTTACATGTAGCATATGTCTGCGTATTTTTGTTGCCAGAACCATTGCACTGAAATTTACTGCAGTGACTACAACATAAAATTGGCCCCAACCAGTTTTCCAAAGGATCCAATTCTTTGTGCTGCTCACAAAAATGTGTTTTTGGAAATACAACCGAGATCCAGCTGATGAATAATATATCATGTATTTTACTCACTTACTCTTTTTTTATTTCGGGCTGCCTTAGTGTCAAGGTTGAGTAAACGTGCATGTTCTTATCATCAATGTTCTGACCCTGACTAAAAGTGTAAAAACCTGCAATAAATGATGTCACCTTAAAAAAAAAACTTTATTCTCACACTGACTCTCAACTGTGACACATGCCTGGCTTTAATGTCTGTTGTTGTTGTTGTTGTTTTTCCGCACACTGTTTTTTTCGTCTCCGAGGTCATCCCTGTTGGTGAATTGTTGACACTGCATGTTTGCTATTGTCTACTGACTTTCCTGTGTTGTTCTGCTGCAGGGAATGTCCCCGGGCACTGCAGCCGTACCTCCATGTTAGACTACACTGCCTCTCTCATTCCTCCTTGCCGTACGTTTGTGACAGGCCCACTGCAGGCAAGTCTAAGAACAGTATTAATTTTGCATGTCGCAGAGGTGAGACAGCCTTTCTGAAATGCAGTTCTGAAAATCCCAGGGACAAGATGTACTGCAGATAATTGGCAGACTTTCTGGCCTGGGCTGAACTGCAGGCGTCCCATGTTGCATGGAGCGACTCTAGTAGTAATCTGAGTTTATTAGTAGAACAAAACCATGACAACACAGACCACGAGGCTGAGTTACAGTCCGATAAGCTTCTCTGCAACCAACTAAATTAATTAAATCAAAAATTAATTCATAAAAAAATCCAACAGACATTTCACCATTGCAATATTGCAACAAACGTTTTTGATCCTGAGCTTGATCGTCGGAAGCTGTGTTTTGTCTTACTGAAAGATTCATGTGTCGATTAGTATGTTAGTCTGCAGGAATTATAGTGGTACTTGGCTGAGGATTTGGCAAGATAGGCGTTTTTGCCTCCAGCCAGTAAATCAACCCGAAATATAAGTCACAAGTAATTTGATAGGCTTGTTCTAAAAATCACAACAGCCGAATCCGTTTGCTTGGCACCATAGTGCTGCATTATTATGTTTTGTATCTAGAGATCGACTGATATGGGTTTTTCTATAGCCGATTCCGATGTTTAGAGGTCAGGGTCAGCTGGGTAGCCCATTTTTTTGGCTAATATCTGGACATTTTCCGATTTATTTGCATGCTACAATGTCACACTAATAATAACAAATGGATTTCTGAACTTAACATCATCATTGACTGAACACTGACTTGAACCATTTCTCTGAATTTTGTGCACTGCATGTTATTAAAATTAAAAAAATTAAGTTAGTTAGCTAAGTTAACCAAACGAATCAATAGACTGACCAAGTATTAAATACATGTACATAAAACAGGTAATCCCTGTGTCTTCCTCAGTCTACCCATCTATCAGTGAAAGTTCGCAGTACACTCAGATTAAGACTCGCAGGTTGTCATGCAGGAAACACAACTGTTCTGCAGGTTCTCCTGTGAGGTGGCTCCTGTACATTCCCGCCCCACCAATAACGCGGGGCTGCCGGCGGACGTGCCTGACTTTGGCTATGCAATAATGGAGACGCGGCCTTTAAATCGGCGCTGAAAAACATGGATATCGGCCGATGCCGATTTAAATCATTTTGTCAAAAATCGATATATCGGTCCATCTCTCATTGTATCACTATCAAAATACTGTCATTTATAAATGCTGTATAGTGCCGAGTAACACCTCAAGTTCATGGAACCACCTAAAGCATCGCCACACACTGTACCACTAAGAAGACTGTAAAAGGTCAAGAAAATATCAGCAGGAAAACAGTGCCGTTGTTATGTTTATGTTCAACTACGCTCACGGTACTTGCGTTTGTTCTGTGACATAGTTGGGACTGTGTGTCATACAAACAGGTCCGGCTGCTGCAGGGCAGCTGTGGCTCAGGAGGTAGAGCAGGTTGCTCATTAATCACAGGGTTGGCAGTTCAATCCTCCTCCTGCTCATGTGTCAAAGTGTTCCTGAGCAAGGGAGTCAAACTCCCCAGTCGCTCCAGATGGACAGGCCAGCAAACCCCTGCTCTGTTAGTGTGTGCCTGTGTGTGTGTGTAATTGGGTTAATGAGAGGCCAAAATTGTCGGGTGGAAAAGTGTTACATAAGTAAAAACTAGGCACACGTTTAAATTTAAATTTGTCTTGGCATCGAGTTGCATATACTGTATTAGTCATAACGAGCAGCCACTGATATAACCTGCCACTGATGAGGTTTAGGAGGTGGATGATGGATGGATGGATGGATGGATGGATGGATGGATGGATGGATAGATAGATAGATAGATAGATAGATAGATAGATAGATAGATAGATAGATAGATAGATAGATAGATAGATGAAATTTGTATTATCCATGTGAAAGCGAGATCGCCATCGGATAGACTCGACAAAAGTTAAAATGAGTTAAGTTAAAATTGAAATCGAAGATGAAGCGAGTCGTCAATTTGCCGCCGAGTCGGTCTGAGTGGGAGAGGAGCACGGGCACACGGCGTCCGGATGAAAGGGAGATGGACGCGGCGAGCGAGGAGATGGAAAGAGTACGATGATGTTCGGGTGCAGCTGTCACACAGTCCAGCAGCGTTGCTCAGTCACAGACAGACCCATAATTCAGTCTGATTTAGGGCTGCGATAGAGTGCTCAGGGATAATAAGCAGTGTAATTTCCAGGACTGTGTGACCAGACTGCTGAAGTAGGATACTGGTGTTTGGAGCATGTCGCAGCCAGAACATCCATATTCTCCTCCTGGTCCTCGACTCGCAGCCCATTCAGCTCTGCGCCATTCAGCTCGGTCCATTTCACCTTTTCATGAACGTCTAGCTCCAGTTACTCAGAGCAGGTGAATTCACTTCAGCTCATTTCAGTGCAGTCAAGCTTAGATTAGTGAAGTTCAACTCAGTGTAGCTCATCAGCATCATGGTGGACAGACAGTCCTCCTGTCTACAACATAAAGCGATTAAAAAATAGTCCAACCAATCCTCCAGGCAGCAATATAAAAGACTTTCATTAAAGGAAGCCTTTAATAGTCCTGGATGTTATATCATACTTGCTGTTGTCATTCCGCGTTTGTCTATCTTTCAGAAATCAAGGGCACTAAAAACACTTTTGTTCCTCTGAATCATTCATTTCCTCTAAAGCAGTTTGTTGACTTGCTCTTAAACGAATCTCCCTCCTCGCGTGATAAACTTCCCGTTGCCGCGGCTCGACTATCGGCGCTCGCCACGGTAATTGCCGCTTGTTCAAGGATGAAACGCAGCAATAAACTTGTCGGCACATATTACAATGTCAGACGGATGAACAGGAAGCAGCACTCCTGCCTTCCTGCCCCCACGTCCTAATGGCATCCATCTCCCGCGTGACATGTCCCCAGACAGACAACTCATTTCATCTCACCACTCATTCCCAACAGGAAGGGTGACATTGTGTCCATCATGGCGGCTTTATGGAAAACAGGGCCCTTTGTGTCACTCCTCATTATACAAAGACCTACCCAGGTTGCTCCTGATAGTCACTCCTCGATGATAATGTGACGCCTAAATCTTGTTAAGGTGCAGTTAGGGTACGTAGCATTTGCTGGGTAATTTCCATAAAAAGATAAAATACGTCAAATAAACCCCATATCGGTGGTGACAGCAAGACTGTGCAACAACAGCAGCAGGTGGAGTTTGTATTTACCTCCGTGCTTCATCTCTCAGGAGCGACGCTCCCTTCCCCGCCGTCATATAAACGGCTCCCTCTGCCGTCAATTAACACAGCATCAGCACCTGGCCTCTGAGAATTCGTTAGGGAGCGCCTCAATCATACGGCCGCTTCATACCAGAGGGACAGGCGGAGAGGGAGGAATCAATTTGAATTGTCAGCGCGCGTGTGGGAAACAAAAGGCCGGCGAGCCATCAATATATTCTGTCAGGGGCTTGAACACGGGTGGTGGGAGGTGAATGAACACCTCGGGGGTGAGGAGAATGGAAGGCGAGCGGATTCCACATCAACGCGGCCTGATGGCTGAGCTCATGGTGCAGATCGGGTGACGCCGCAGTGCACACGTACACACACACACACAGTAATACCTGCATAATGACTGCTGTTCCCAGTATGTTCCATTATATCCAATCAGATCTGTGTAGCTGGAGAGGAGCAGGAGACCAGCCAACACTCTGGCCATGACTAATTGTCCTGCCACCGGCGGCTGAGCTCCCTGAATCACCAGCGCTGTGGTTAGATTTATTAAACGCTGCTATTTTGGCATTTCAGGTTGATGTCTGTCCATTATTTCTGGATCTAGTGGGATTTATGACTCTTGTTGGGATTATTGCACTTAATGTAACAAGTTGTTGGCCTGACTCGACTCTGCCTTGATGTGAGCTAAGATAGAACAATTTCGTCAACACAATGACCAATTGTTGCTTTTGCCTGGAAGTGTTGTCCACTTGTTGGGTTGTAAGCTGCTGTAAAAGCCCTGATGTGCGCTGGCCTCAAGCAAAAAGTGCAACCCCACTAAACTGCAGTCTATTTTATGTGTTAGCAAGCGTTTCACAAACAGGCGAGATGGAAAGTTGCAGATTATTTTTTATCTTTCAGCTTTTGCCAGTCGCGGTCGTCAGGCAGAAAACCGTGTTGCAACGCCCTGTCAGGTCTGTTCAGGCAGCTGGCGCCGGGATGTCAACGTGTGGAAATCTTCCCATCGGGTAATAAACTCAAGACAACTTTTATCTGTTGCAACACACATTTTACAAGATGTGGCTCGGCTCCGTAACTGTAGAGCTTTTGCATTCACATGTAACTCAAAGGTTAGTTTTCCCTCATCGCGCTTCACTTAAAGATGCGTACAGTGTTTTATATTCGTCGCCTGAACCTTATTGGCCCGACGTCGTCTATTGTTTCCAACATCAGCCTCTGCTGATGGGAATCCCCACTGATGGGAATCCCCACTGATGGGAATCCCTACTGGCTTCCCCACCTGGTGCCAGGAGCTCAATCCAAAATACAGACGTCATGACATCAACAAGTGTGTGTTGAGTGGAAGAATCTACACTCACTGGGTTGACGGCTTGGGATTACTTTAAATATTAAAATAATAACTCACTTGTGTCAAACCTGGAATTTGAAACTTTTTTCTTTTTTTGCCAAAAGTGGGATTCAAATCGTCAGTTCCAATGTTTAGCTGATTTATCGGCGTCATGAAAACGGACACTTTGACCGGAGCCAGATAACATCATTAGCGGGCATCTTGTAACAGTCTGGAATGAACCGGACTAAATATCATCTCGTCCCCTCGAATGTGCCTTCTCCTTTTTGTGTAATATACTGCTCTCCGTCTGCCAATAACGTGTTTTATGGACAGAGGGAGAATTGCGTAGTACACATGAGGAATATGATTCTTGGAAAGATACATTTTCATAGATTTTAACATCAACTTGAGAGGATCACAAGAATAATAAAAAATAAGCAGCTTGCTTCTATCCTTTTTTCCCTTCCATCTTTTTTAAAAAAAAGCTAATTAAAGGTCCCACTCAATTAAATAACTAATTAGCCTGTGACCCTTCATATAACTGACGTGTAGCAAGAAATCCTTGAATCCACTCACAGACATAAAAAATAAACCTTGAAACTGCACTGAAAAAACTTCTGTAATAAACTGAATCACCGAAACAGACAGCGACATGTTTCTTCCAGAACTCATCACAACAGACAGATGACATTCACTAGGAAAATCCAAATGTTAAAAAAAGAAAACAGTAGCGTTGGGGTTAACTCAGACGTGAATGACACTATACAGTATGAAGTTGTATTAAATAAATCAAATACATTTGAGGAAATAATCTGAGCATCTGAGGAAGGCCAGTGCAAAGTATGATGAGCAGGCCAAGCGAGAGCAATGCAAACAGCTCCAACAACAGGAAAAGCCCACAAGCTGAAAGCACTTTATACCAAGACCTAATGGAAATCAGCCCAAGGAGGACATTAGCCTCGGCCCTCGACTACTTTACAGTCTGCTGCACTAGCACACTGCCAGCAGCCATCTACTCCGAGTGTTGCCAAGTGGTCAGTGAGATTTTAATGTTATGAACTTTTATAAATCAACTTGACTTATGTCATTGAGAATCGTTTCAAAACTGTACCTGAAGTATACAAATAGTAATTTTACAGACGTTTTTGTACTGTTTTTTTTTTTTGTTTTTATAAGCGGGACAATGTCATTTTGCAGGATGAAGGTGAAAGGTTTTCGCATCAGCTACCACTGAAGAAGGGCAGTGACGCTGCTCGATCAATACTTACTGAAATGCATTTCATAAATAATGCAAAAGCCATTACTGTCAACTGACGTTATTATTATTATTATTTATTATTGTTTATTCTGGGAGGATTGAGCATTAAATTGCTTTTAAAGCAAGCTGGAAGAATATAAAACATAACACATAACAACACTATGTCAATCATAAAAGGGAGATGAAAATGGCAAAACAAATAACTGACATTCCTGGCAAGAGTGGTACACAACTATGAAATATAGAGCATATAAACATAAAGGTGAAAACATAAAACCAAATATGTTACTGCGAAGACGGAAATCCAACTGTACACAGTAGACTGCAAATTCCCCACAAGCAACAACATTCCCCACGGGATGTTAATGAACGCACTCAAATTTAATTAAGCTGTGGCAGTTACATGTGAATCATGAAGAGCCTTTTTCCAATTTAATATCAACACACACCAAGGTATTTTCTAAAAGTGTAAGTCAGGGCACTGCATAAGAATTTGTACTGAAACTGTGTGTGCCATGTTGCCCAAGGACCTTGCCCCCCCCCACCACCACCACCACACACACACACACACCATCATCATTTGAAATGTCTGCTCGGCTGCTGGGGATGCGGGAAAGGGAACATGCATCATTTGAAGGCCACCGAGTCTCATTCACTCCCCACTCATAAAGCAGAAGTCACGGGGCCGGGTTTGTTAAAGCCTGGCGTCTAGATGTCTTTTACACCTGCGTTAAAAGACAACTTCTCCCACTCAGCCATCCATCCATCCCTGCTGCTGCCGCCGCTTCTTTTCCCACTCAGGAATTCAACAAGGCAGGAAAGACTGATCCAGCTGTTTATCACGTGTAATCACTCACACATACTGTACTGTGTGCGTTCTGAATTATAAAACACAACAATTCTCGTTAGGCGGTAACGATTAGTTGTAGAAACACAACCGGGGAACTGTAATTCATCTGCACTGCAGTGACAGTGTGAGACAAACCTCTCAGCGCTTAATGCAAATAAAACCCGCCGACAGCCTAAATATATAATTTGTCACGTCTGTTCTGCAGGGCACTCTCATTAAATGTTTTTATTCAGCCACAGCAGTGATGGCAGACGACTCAGTTAAGGGACCTACTGCAAATGAAGCACAGCTTTAACCCAATCAGATATCAGATGCCCCCCCCATCCCACCCCCCAGCTTTTCATTTTCAAACTCCTCAGGTCAATTTCATGATGTTTTGAGAAGATTTGAAAAAAATGTCTTCGTTTAGATTGCGACAGAATGTCATGATGATATAAATGTCTTGTTTTGTTTTGTTTTTTTTGAGAAACATTGATACACAAAATATAAAAACACAACAATGACAAAGACGAGTTGAGTTGATGATGAGGGAGAGAGGAAGCACAGTTACTGTTTGTGATTAGACTTTCAGTGATTCCATGGTGGAGCATATTCCATGGCCTGTGGCTGAGATCATGCTTCTCGGTCTCGGAGAAAAAAAAAAAAACAATAACGGCAAACTTTATGTTCTGTGAAATTAAATTCAACTTCTAGCCATTTTTTTTTTGTCCATTTGTTTCACTGCCCACTTCATCATACACATAACCAAATGCAGCTTTCGGAATTTCTTTATCTGCTTCTACTTTCAGGAAATATCCAGTGCCCCCATTAAACAGTTATGTTCTGCTCTGGTAGTAGTATGTTGATTTATAGGTGCATGATTTGCCTGTGTTAGAATACTGGCTCTGGCTGTTCAGTTCTATATCTGTTGTAACCCTGCTGTTGTGAAAGACGACAACTGCTAGCTCGCAAACACAACGAACCACACGCTTCTCTCTGTGGTCTAATAAACTGGCTCCTCGTCTCGTTTTGGTTCTGTTGCAACAACAACAACGAACAATGTTGCACAATTTGCATCAGCACGGCTCATACTTTGTTTTTATTTTACAAAGCACTTCTTTGCCTCTAATTGCTTGTTTGTGACAAGTTTACAACAGTTCCGCTCGCAGCGAACGGCTTTGTCCGAGTCAGGATCACGTACGAATGATGACTGTGGTTTTCCAGCAATCTGATTGGTCAATAATTGATTGGTTTTATCCTGTTTGGGTTAGTAAAGGAACGTCTCGTTAAGATGCTCCGGGAGAACACGGCGTGAAGGGCGTCTGTGGTGATAACACGACGAGGGGCCGATACCTTACTGATGCTCAGCCTTTGATGTTGACCAGATGCGATGAATAATGTAACATCTTCGCTGACTTTTCCAAAGACAATATTACCTCTGGCAAACTTCCGCCTCCGACTTTATCGCGGAGGACAGGCGGGAGAAGTGAAGCCGTTTTTTGGAAGCGATCAAAGTTCTCCTCCTGTAATTATTTCATTATTTAACGATAAGTTTTCACCTCTGTTCCCATTGAGCTCGAGCGGATCCTCAAATCCAACTCACCTCTGCACACGCTGTACTTGTGTTTTAAAGACACGGATACATATGATGGAAAACCTGTTCACTTCCTGTTGTTTTCACGGTCTCACTCCTGTTTTCCCTCATTTCCCTTTATGCCTCTTTGACATTATTAATGTCACAGCCGTGAGTTTGTTTACTCAGCTCATCGAGGGTCCCGGCTAACAAGCCCGTGTCTCTGATGTGGATGGTTGTTGTCCTTCACGCCTCATCCGCTTGCCTTTCATAAAGATACCATTAGCACTGTCATTACAGCTCCTCTCAGGGTGAAGTGGGCAAGAATTCCCGCACTGCGATGTGTATGTATGTGCACGTTGTGTATACTGCCAGTCTGGCCCTGCCCGTCAGCAAATACTCGCCTCAGTGGAAACATTAAAATCCACTGCCATGGAAAGAAGCCATGGCTGAGACATTCATGCCCATATACACGAACTACAAAAACCCGGGAGTGGGCTGGATGTGCAACTTATGAATGTTGCATCCGTCGACTGAGAGACGGAGCAGATGCCAGAATGGGAATTAACGGCTCCAGTCTGCACAAATGGTGCAGGAATTCTCCATGCATTAATGCCTGTGTATTCAGGGATGTGCCAGTTTCAAAAGCCCCTCCGACGAGAAGCACATTGCGGGGACAATGAGATTAACGCTAGACATTAATGTATTGTCGTGTCTGATGTGTAGAGGGTCCGATTAAGAGGAGTCATTATGCCGAAATGAAACGACTTTCCATGTTGAATTCCATCTCTGCTTGTGTTAGCGGGCTGCAAATTGATTTTCACCTCCACTGATTCAATCTGTTACCTGTTTGTTTGGTTTCTTTTTTAATTCACTTAATACAGTAAAGAGGCGTGAACGACTGCGCCGTCATTTTTTCTATCCATTTCAAGCTGACAATGTTCACTTCTAAGTGTTCAAACAAATGTATTGATTTGCAGATGTTGTTTGTCAGGCTTCACCTGCCAGACATCACACCTGAATCATTTTTTTCTATATGTATATAAGTAATACGTTTTCTGCAGGTGTGTTGATGTAAAAAAAAGTCTAATATTAACATACTGGATGAATCGAAGCTATAAAACATCTGGAACAAATTGTATTAATCATAACTATTAGATTTTTTTTATTTTTTTTTTTACTAATTTACTCTATGTAAATCCCCAAAAATGTATTGAAGTCAGTTGGTTGCAGTTTCCTGGCAGTAGCCTCTGCAGAACTGAGCGTCCACTATTACAGCCATTAGAAATAAAGGCGAGCAAACAGATTTACAGCTGTTTATATGAACTGTTGGTTTTTCCTCAAAAGCTAAAAGCCAAAGTAAAGGATTCTCAGTGTTTTCTTTCTGGCTGTATGACAATATAACACAGGCTCTTAAACGCAGAGGGAGCACTTTAACTGTCTGTGGTGACCTGCGTGGTCACACACACACACAATAACTGTATACACAATAGTCACTGGTGTGACGTAAACACACAGCAGCTCAGGCCATTCTGTCTGTGTGTAACGAGAACTATATTTCTGCATTACACTGATTGAGCGGGTGTGATTGAAAACGGCACCTGCCTGCAGAGTCCGGGTGAAAATTACAATCCTCCTTTATGCGGCCGACACATCTGTATCAATCAAGGCGCACAGCCAAGATAGTCACATCCATTCCGCACAATTACGACCCGACCGACATCATTTTCTATGTCGTCAGTGTAAAGTCGGGGGAGTAAAATTGGTGATTAAGTTTGAAAAATAGCTTTAGCTGTACGCTAATTTCAGTGGAATAACAATGAAGGGCATCTTTGGCCTGGTCTCTGTGGGTCCACAGCAATGACTCTATGAAGACTGACAATATGGCGGCTCCAAAGCATCGCAAACGCCCCCTGGTTGCTGGCTGTAGCACAGGTTGAAAACCATAACGAGATGGGCAAACAAAAAAAGAATCAAAGTACTCATCGTATGTGTCAGGGGAAGGGCAGATTCTGGATGTAACATCTAAACTAAGGCTGTGTCCGAAATCGCCCCCTAACCCCTATATAGTGCACTATATAGTGACCACGCCATTTTGTAGTGGTGTCTGAAAGCTTAGGGATCATAGCATGTCCACTATATAGTGCACTCAATGTATCCCACAATTCACCGCGAAATGTAGTGAACATCCGATGGTCACTAACCGGACCAAGATATCCCATCATGCATTGCCAGAAATTCTCTGGGCTGCGCAGAAGTGAAAATGGCGGACGGACGGGAGGGAAACATACATAAATATTATAAAATATAACAAAATACGAAAATAAAAAGTACAGGAAAGTAATCAAAAGCCTCTAATTTAATAAAAATGCAGTGGTAAGCAAACATGTATTTTGCGAGACGACAATATATTTATATAAATTTAATTGTGCAACAGCGATGACGTAATTACCGCGCCGAGAGTAGTGTCCGAAAGATTTTTCTGTTGAGCTCACTATATAGTGCACTACATTTATTTCCCTATGTAGGGAGTAGGGAGTAGAGAACGAGTGAGTGATTTCTGACACAGCATAAGTCAATGTTAGAATTTAACAGATGATAGAAAACGTCCTAACAAAGCAGCACAGTAGGGGAAACGAGAAGCACCAGGGCTGAGTGCAGGAAATACCAGGCAACACTGACGGGCCTGTAATCATCTTTCCTGCAGACAGGAAATGTTAACATTTGATGTTTTGATTCATTGTCTAGGGCCTGTTAAAAAAAAAATAAGAAAAGGAGTATGCTATAGACGTGGCTGAGAAAAGCCCGCTGCGGCGTCTCTGCGCCATCCAGCAATGAACCGCAGATGAAATGATTCATCACAGCGGAGACAGCTTCCTGAGGATGAGACGAGATGAGAGTGGGAACAATGTCATTTTATCTCTCCCAGAGAAACACACAAAGACAAGATGATTTGTAGCTGCTGGGAGACGACGATTCGCCAACACGGGCCGGCACCGAGCCCCGCGGCGCCCCACAGGTGCGACGCTGCCGCAGTGTTTGTCTCGCTCCTGTAATTAAAGGAGCAATGCTTCATTGATGATGTCGTCCTCTCTGCTGCACTGAGCCCCAGCTTGGACACACTGGAGGTCAACGAGGCTCAGGTGGGAAAAGGATCTGCAGCTTGAACAGGTTCCCTGTATCTCGGGATAGGCTAACCATACATCTTCAAGCTCTGGCAACTTGTTGTTTACACGTATAGAAAGTTGTTGTTTTGTTTTGTTTTTAGCAATGCTACACTGATGCAGTAAACATATGAAAGCTTCAGGCATCAACAACACATGCGAGCAACGTTGACCGCTTTCCTGTTTGTGTCACGATGAAACACAATCACAAATTGAACTAGCCGCCCATAATTGATTAACGAGGCGCTGCCCACTGTGTTTTGTTTTTATTTCTGCAGCACTAAATTTTGCATGAACTGTACCTGACTGAGTACGGCGCCCTCTGGGGCGTTCCGTCCACCACGGCATTCCAAAAAATATTTCATGTCTGTGCACAGGGGATTGCTGATTGCTGAATTCATAAGGCTAAAGCCGTAATAATGACTTCACTAATTTGCAGCATTTGTGCTAAACCGATAAGACCCTCTCTTTCATGGGATCCGGGGGGCTGCCATCGGTAATGTGACTGCTTGGGCTATGAGTGATTTAAAGCCCATTTCACACTTGGCTTAGAAAGAGAGTGATGGTTGGGCGTCTTCGGTTTCACACAGCTGCCATCATGACCACACTGTGTCCACGAGCTCTGCATTTAATGCAAACACACACACCTGAAGTTGGTGAAGTGCAGTTGGAGTGTTTCTCTCAAAAGTTCTTCGTTATTGTTTTGCTGCTGCCGCATTATCTCTTCGTTAAAGTGATGTGTTGATCACTATTATATTGGGTGTCAACATGTAAATCCAGTGCAGGTAGTAGTGGTGAGGGTGTGGATGGATTTGGAAACGATTTACCTGATTTAACATCACTACAGTCAAGTCAAGTCAAACTCATAATCAATAATGCCATATGTGCAGGACATGCAGAAAACTGAAATTGCGTTTCCCTCTTATCCCTGGTGCAAACAGCAGTAACATGAAATATAAAATATAAGTGAAAAATATAAGAGCTAAGAAATATATACAAACTAAAGATATCAGTATAGATGTGCAAATATGGCGGTATGAACTGAATTAATGATATAAATATGGCGGGTGACAGTATAAAAACTGTATAAAAACAGAATGAGCAGAGTAAACGGATACCAACATAAATATAAATATAGCAGTATGAACAGGATTTACAGTATAGATATAAATATGGCAGATATTGCAGTATAAGCCTTGGCTAAAAATCTTTTAGATCATTACATGAGAGAGAGAGAGGAAATGAATCGATGAACGGGAAGAAGAAGTGGAGGTTGGAGTGTTTCAGTGTTTCAGTGAACGTCCATGCTCAAGTTGCCATTAGTCAACAAGCGGGCAGGTGAGTGACTTCATTAGCAGACTGATGGCGCTCTGTAGAACACCGAGCGCTGATGATCAACACGGAGCTGTGCTGATTAAGTGTAAGCACTAATTATCTGGATTGACACACTGCTGCAGCTGCTGCAGCCTGAGCTGACAGGTCTGTCTCCTCCGTCCTCCAGCCTCTGCGGTCATGCACGTTGGAGGCAAAAATTGGATTTACTTCTCTGCCGGCAACGCATGAAGTAGCTTTAATTTGATAGAATTACTTCAGGTCAGCAAGCGCCTGTTACGGCTCCTGCGCTGCTGCTGATGATGGTAGGGGTCAAGGTAGGTCATGGGGGTTTGTTTGTGGGTGAATGCAGAATTCACACGTCAATACCTCCTTAACCGTGTAACCACTGACACGCAGTATTGCACTGTATGAATGAGTCACTGGAATGTTTTTTTTTTAAATCAACAAGGGATCAAGTGAATCCGCCTAATGGAAAAATGTGGCCCTTACAGGAACTAAACAGAAAAGTGAATATTACCTGGTTCTACCTATTACCTATTAGATTAACATGGATCTTTATCCTTTTTACTCTAAGACAGATGGAAATTAATTATCTGGTTATTCAAATAGAAAAGATAAGTTTGTCTTCCATGATACTTTGTTCCTCTGTATGTTTTTTTTAGATTACAATTTTTCCATTAGTACTATGAAGTAGAAAAAAGCAAAGCGAATAATAGGAACATTGAGGAGGACATACTGTTAGGCTTCAATCAACAGCAGACATCAACCTGGAATGTTAATTGAATGACCTCACAATTGCATTACCGGAGCCCATTAGTGTCTGTTCTGCCTTCAGCTCCAACAAGCAGACAAGATATGGCATCTGTCGACTATAATGTGCTGAAACCCCCGGGAAGCATTCTGATTTTATCTTTAATGAAAAGCAATAATAAGACTTTCCAACGTTGTAGATATATAAATAAAATGGCTATCTGTGCATGTAGCATTTAAATGACCACGGGAGAGATCAATGGAACGATAGAGCACAAACACTGCAACAGTTTTGTGTAATTCGATTGTCCACTGCACTTGCTGAATATCTTATAGCTGCGATGTGATTTTTAATTTTTGTACTATTGTAATATGTAAATAACCATATTCTTCGCAATGGGACCAGAGTTTGTGGATGCAGAGTCAACTAACAAGAAAACGTTTCCTTCTATTTCCTCGAACCAGAGCTTCCCCTTTATCTGACGGTGTACGTTTCATCAGACAATGAGATGAAAGGGCTTCAGGCCCAGTGGCGGGAACGGAGGACAGATTTTCCTGGACATGTCTAAGTCTGTTATAGGCTGACAGGACACAGGGACGGTTGATAATCTGATTAGACGTCCATTACTCCTGCAACACAGAACAGGAACGCATCGCCTCCTGTACAATACGTCAGCTGCGGTTAGAAAATCCACAAAGTCCATATATTTAATGTGAAGTATGAAAGAAATCGGAATGATCTGGCAGACGTCTTGACTGTGTGCATTCCGATAGAAGAAGTAATACTTAATTTAGCATGGAAATGAGGTCACACAGGACTCTGTCAAACCAGCACTGGAGCATCATCACACACTAATATGTTAACTGTGCATAACTGTGCATAACTGTGCATAACAGATGATGTGTGAAAGAACTCCTTTCATAGACCAAGGCAAAAATATGTCAAACAATTTTTTTTTTAATTCAAAACGACCATCTGCCCTTTATTTTAGACGTGCTGGGTGAAGCTTTCTTGGACATATATGGACTGAGCTGTTGTGGTAATGTGGATATGGTGGTGAGTTCTAAACATAAAGCTCTGTGTATAATATACATTAATGTATTAGTATAAGAAATGTAATGTTTGATCCTCTGATCTCTCACTCCGTGATTCCCATTCTCCAGCAGTGACATTAAAATCCTCCTCGGCATGACGCGGCGCGGTGCGTCCCTGAACTCATTAAAAACAACTGTCAGTCGCTCTCGCTTTATCGGCAGGTGTTTTTAAGACGGGTGACTCATCGCCATTACAAACTTAACCTCCGGCCAGCCGTGTTCCAGTCGAATGGAAGAATGGGAATAAAATAACAAGTGAATAAGTGGCGTCCAGCAGTTTACCTTGAACGATGTCGTAAAATTTATTCTATTCTTCTTCTCTTTTTAAAAAAAAATTTAAACTGCTATTTAGTTTTTAGACAGTTTTCACATTTCCAAAAAATTTAAAAAAATAGGGATCAAAGAAAATCATATGATTTACATGAATGGCATGCAATCGTCACTTTAGAAGCATTAACTAGCAAATTAGGTTTGAAACGACGACAGTCATCAGAGTGGTTTGACGAATCAATAAATGGATTGGTCTTTGCAGTGCCATTAGGATTTTAGTGGTCTCTTACTGAAAACAGATGCTTTAAAAAAAAAAAAAATTCCACATGAGTGAAAGTGGAACTAAAATGTGTTGAAGACACTAAGATGCTGAGCGATGTTCATCATCATCATCATCATCATAACAGGAAAAAGGCTGACAGCCGCATGCCATGTTCCTCAAGTCCTTTTTTGTGCAAATTCGTTTTGCTGGTAACAAATTGTAAAACATCAAAGAGGAACATTTCCATCTTCCAATATGCTCTGTCAACATTTGCAGTTTACTCCAGGGACAGAATATTAGTTTCGGGACAAAACATCAGAGGGGAGAAGGAGAATGTTTGACATGTCAGACGCTCTATAGCCTGATGTTCCCTTCATAAACATAGAGAAACACTGAAACACTCTTTTTTTCTCTATTGCTTTTGAATACAAACACTATGTGTCCACAGGCCCTGACCCACTCTTTCTTCTCATCACCCTTCACTTTCTTCCCAACCCCCTCTCTGATCCACCCCATCAACACCTGTTCTATCTCTGTTCCACCAGTGATCAGAACAGTGAAATACATGGGGCCCCACAACCGAGGGCCAGAAGAAATGTATTATCCATGATTATATCATTTATTCTCCTGCTACTGTGTTCTTGGCTGCCATTTCTCTTTCATTTGTGGGAAAAAAAAAACACGCTTCTTCATTTGTTTTGGCGTGATCGAGGAGGGAGACGCGGGGCGAGTCAGCACAGCCCTCGGTGAGAGAGGGAATCCAGGCACAGCTGGTGTGTCACTCGCTCGTAATGAGCAAACATGGCGAGATGAGAGCGTGCAGCGCCCGCCATGTGCCGCAGCCACAGGGGGCACTCTGAGGAGCACAGGATCACGTCAAGATCGACGCGTGGCCCCGTAATCTGTTAGTGGCAATGAATACAACTTTTCCTCTGTCCCCTCTAAGCTGGAATCAAAGATAATTACACATTCGACACGCTTATCCCCAGTCGCACATATTCAAGATGGCTGGCATTGTTTTTGTCAGTGGTCCAGATGTGGACAGATGTGTTGCCAATCTCTGTGTGTGGGCCCAGGAACTCAGTCAGTCTCTATCCATGAACAGGAGTAATGGTGCCTTGTTGTGTTTGAGTTGTTGCATTGTCGGCGAGTGTGTCTTTGTGCTTTTTAGTTTACTGCTAATTAGGGTTCGAATGGTTCTAGAGATCTAGAGATGGATGGATGGATGGATGGATGGATGGATGGATGGATGGATGGATGGATGGATGGATGGATGGATGGATGGATGGATAGATAGATAGATAGATTAGATAGATAGATAGATAGATAGATAGATAGATAGATAGATAGATAGATAGATAGATAGATCAAACTAATCAAACTCCACTTTACATCTTTATAAAGACTCTTAATTAAACAATGATTTGGCTTTTTAAATCAACAGTATAATGCAAATTCGAGGAGGAGACTTGAGCTCCTGAGACTCTTCATGCAAGCTTATGATGGTGTCAAGATGAAAGAGGTTTTTTTTCTTGACTTTCATACAATGACTTGTGTGAAGGACAAACTGCATCTCATTATTCATGGATGTTACTTCTTCGCAAAGTCCTTATGTGACAGCACTTTCTTATTAAAAAAAATTTAAAATGATATAAATACATACTGTAATGACACGTTACAGCCACATGACCTGCAGAGTTAGATGTAGGTGTTGTCTGGCTCTTGAGAGAAATCATTTTGGTGGGGGAAATCATTTTGGGATAGGGGCTGGACTGTCGCCTGTTTCAGATGTGATCAACTGAAGAATAACAACTGGAAAGTCGGGAATAAGGAAACTCCTGAGCTTACCACTGAACGGCAGACGACTCTCTACAGCTGTCACGTCAACTTTGACCTAACTGGAAATGGCGCATCATTTCTTTAAAACATTTTAAATGCAATCCATCTACTGTTAAAGCCTTTGTGCCGCAGACGTTCACAAAGAAACCATTATATCCCAGGCCTGACGTTTTTATCCAAGATGACCGTTAGACAAATGAGCTGTTTTTAGTAGGAAAATCATTTTGCATTCCAAAACTTATTTTACAAGCAGATATTGATTCCATACTTCACAACGGTGAACAATGGTGGCCAAGCTACCAACAAATAAGGCTGTTTATTTATCTTATAAAAAGTTACAATTCCAACAATATGATGGAGATGCAGTGTTTATATCAATAAACCATCAACAGTGAGAGCACGTTTATCAGAGGAAACAGAACTCAGAGATCAGATACATGCATGGTGTATTCAGTCACTTCACCGGCTCCAGCTCCCTAATCTCACTTTTCAAAGTCACACCCCCCCCTGCACAGACACTTCTGTTTTCTTTCCGTCAGCGATCTGAGAGCAAAGTCAATGAAAGTTTTCCAGCCCAGGAGCCACTGACCCGCTCTGTTTGTTCCAAAACCAATTTGTCCCCAGACTGTGGAGCGTCGTTTGTAGCAGCCAGGATTTCACAACAAGGAAAATACCTCGCCATAAACGACGAGACACTGCCGCGAACAGAGAGCCGGGTTCCGAATGAGGACAATAAAATGGATATATTGTACAGTATTCTAGAGTCGAACGAGTTCATCCATAAACTCTTACGTCTCAGTGAGACGTGAACGTAAGTAAAGGAATGCGATCATCCGTCTAGCGAGTCATGCTTGCAGGAGCTGATGGCGTCTTATCTTCAGTAGCTTCCTGACTGGTGCTCTGATAGCGGCCATCATGGCAGTGCACTGAGATAACTGCTGACACGGAGCATGTGCTCTATCAGACACACAAAACACACACATAACTCTTGATACATGAGTGTGCAGCATCAGCACCACTGACTGCAGAGTGTTAGTACAGACGCTTGCACCAATGATGCAGACGAAACTACATCACACCTCCGTCAACAATGACCACAAACTGTGACACGGCAATTGTGCAACTTTCACAGAGCATGTTAATTCAGCACAGTCAGCACCTTCTCCACCTGACGGACACTGACTGACATCTCCTCAGTCGCCATCATTCTGCATCAACGCCGCACATACAGGACTCCAAAGCTGCGTCGTCATTTCGTTGCTAACGAAGGCGACAGTGATTGGCAGGTAGGTCCAATTACAGCAGCAACTGGCTGACACCAGCGCGAGTCATCAGATTCCCCTTTGGACTTCCAACTGTCAAATAGTTCAATTGACACACAAGCTGCGAATCTATTGGAAGCTGATGAGGTGCTGTTACTGACCGGGTCAGGATGGGTTCAATTAATGATGCATCATGGGAGACTGACATGAGCGGCTGTGGTCGGGGAGATGGTTGGTTTCTACAATGCTGTGCAGTGTTTGAGCGCGAGGACATGTTCTGATTCTCAATGTCGTTTTACACATACACACGGAACAGAATTTGACATGAAGCGTTTAAGGGCATGGTTAAAAAAATGCAAAACAAGCAAATATGACAGAGAGCCATGCAAATACTATCAAATGTACTGTGTACAGATGCCTGGACATGACCCAGATGATATACTCCGAAATCAGTTTGCCAAATAAATCATAATCCAAAGGTCCAAAAAAAAAAACCCTCTTCACTTTAACGTGCAGATTCAAAATGTGACTAAAAGTGTTGAAAGGCAACACAGTGACTATTTAAGGCAAAGGATGACATTAATGTCCATGTCAGATGAATGATAATCTTACAGATACGTGTCTGCAGGCTGTTATTAAGGCCATTATGGGGGATGAAATCCATTAAGTCAACAGAACAGCTGTATGTGTTCCATCTGCTGCCGCTACATTCAGGGATTGTTTTTAATGTGCCGCATAAAAACAAGCAACCAGCTTTATTCCAACTGCAAAAAAATAAATAAATAAATGCATAAATAAATAAAATGCTGCCCTTAGTAAACTGCTCGGCAAACACAGTGCTCCTGCCAAACTGCCGTGAACTGAAATGTAGACACACATTTCATTTGACTACAAAGTCTAATGTCTCTGCACTAACGCACACCTGACACTGCCTGGAATAAGTGTTGTGTTTTTGCAGTCACATCAACAACAAATCATCCACAATATTATTTACAAAGGTCGTGGTGACACACACATACATATATATACACCTATGTATGTGTGTGTGTCCAGAGTAAACAACATATGCTAACATACATTGGAAACGGAATGTACCTTTATGACACAGTACAGTTCAGTATAATTCTGGTCACTACCTTACTCTGATGACTCAGCCAGGGTTGTACAGTCTGGACAGTAGCAGCTGGTTGCCAGGTTCAAGCAGACTCCCCCCAAATGATCATCAGTCATGGTGGGCTGGTATTTGGACTTATCCATTAAACATAAGTGCAACCAAACAATGCAGTAATGAAGGAGGGGGCACGTGTCCTCGTGTTTGGGTTTGGTTTCCTGTGTGAGGAAGTTGCCAGACTCTCCACGAGGCGTGGATCTCAGCTCCACGTGTCCACCTGCAGTGTCACAGTCTCCTCCTCCTCCTCCACTGTGGACGAGTCCAGGGGACACAGAGTTGCCATGTTGCCATGTCTGACTCAAGACAAACTCTTTAAACCGTTTGTCAAACGCTGACAGACACCTGTCTCACTCTGCTCTGTGCAGCACGCGCACTCTCACGTCGCGTCCATCCCTTTACGTGGTGTCTCGAGCTCTGACACTCCGCCCAAATGATCATCAGTCATGGTGGGCTGGTATTTGGACTTATCCATTAAACATAAGTGCAACCAAACAACGCAGTAATGAAGGAGGGGGCACGTGTCCTCGTGTTTGGGTTTGGTTTCCTGTGTGAGGAAGTTGCCTGACTCTCCACGAGGCGTGGATCTCAGCTCCACGTGTCCACCTGCAGTGTCACAGTCTCCTCCTCCTCCTCCTCCTCCACTGTGGACGAGTCCAGGGGACACAGAGTTGCCATGTTGCCATGTCTGACTCAAGACAAACTCTTTAAACCGTTTGTCAAACGCTGACAGACACCTGTCTCACTCTGCTCTGTGCAGCACGCGCACTCTCACGTCGCGTCCATCTCTTTACGTGGCGTCTCGAGCTCTGACGCTACGTTCTGGACGTCTCCAAATGCGCGCGTGCGCATGTTGACACGTGTCAGATCTCGGACTGCTCGCATCGCAATTTACGGAATGTTTGTAATTGGCACGCGATCTAACGCCATCTACCGGCCAGTCGCGAGCGACGTTACTATACGGTAGCTACGCAGTCCTTGCGGCCCACAAATGCAAACCTGTTTTTTGCCTCTAGGTGGCGCTCGCGGCCCAATGGTTAAGAATCACTGGTGTAAAGCGCATGAGAGAAAAGGTTGAGTGTAGTTTTACAGATACCTACAGCAGAACAGTGGTGTAACCCCCATCTTTATATTATGTTTATTATGGCAGCAATGCATCGACCTGCTGAGCCACTGTGTTTGCTGGGAGGCTGCATCGCCTCTTGACACACACACACACCTTTACAGGCAACAGATAACAGGCATGGAAACATGAGCACTGTTGCCCAGCACTCCCACTGTTATTGACTGGCCTCATCTCACAGCTAACGCGGCTCATGCAATTCACTGCAGACGCCTTGGATCGCATCTGAAGGCCATCTCGCTTCAGTCAGGGTTTATGCTCGTACTCAAAGCTCTCCCCGAGATGCAACCTAACCCATTACCTGCAGGGTGTATTCAGTATGTATTAGCGAGATTAAAAAGAGGGTTTGACGATTAACTTTGTAAAAGTAAAAAAAATTAAATGTCATATAGGCAACAGATAGCAAACATTGGCACGGTGATGATTTTTAAATGTGGCACATGGGAGTATTCAGAATAGCCAAATTATCTTAGAGGGCTTGTAAAGGTTAAATACGTCAATAAATGTTAAAGAAAAACTTTTAGTTGATGCAGGACTTCTTGTTTCAAAGGTCTCTTAAGGTAAATTACTCGCAGCTCCCCTGATGATAAGGTTATGGACACACAGTGGGACGATGGTGACAAACATGGTGAAAAATCAATCTTTTTGCTCTGCAGGAGAAAAATGAATATTCTCATCGAGTGCATTTTATTTCATCAATTAACAGCCCCCCCCCCAAAAAAATGAAAAGTGCCATCATGCAGTATATGAGAAGAAAAATTTAAATATACCCAGAGTTTTACAGACACTGTGTAGACATTAAAAAAAACATAATTCCCATTAAACACGGCATCAATCTTTATGTGGATGAGAAAAAAAAGTTTAAAGGTAAAAGAATGAAGTCAGTGGCACAGTATATTTCTCAGCATCTCCATAAAAGAGAATATTAAATGGCTTAAAGTGTTTTACAGTTGTATTAAAACGGACAGTGCTAATGGCTAGTGAGGACGCCGCATTAGGGCACTTTATAGATAAGTTAACTCAGTAAATCAGAGTAATTAAAGTCAGGGTAAAAACTCATGGCGGGCTATCCCAGCACCGGCGCTATTATTTCCTGTTTTATTGCAGGTTCTTCCAGTAAAGTAATTTTGGGTCCTTTGGGTCGTTTTTCCTCTGACAGCTCACCTACTCGCTCTTTTCTTTGTGTGCATCTGTGTATAGGTGTGTGTGTGTGTGTGTATGCGCGCGCGTTTGTTTGCCTCTTGTAAATGGTACATCTGACAACAGAGCTGCAGCATAAATAAATCTGAAATTCTGAGATGCACGGCCACTTTGTCACTTTACAACTCAGTCGTTTGCTAGATTCTCAAATTGCTTCTCCACTTTTTTAGACCACTATTTACAAAGAAGAAGAAGAAGAAAATCCCTGTGTTTATCCCACAATAGGGAAATTGCCATAGCAGCAAAGAAAATAAAAGTAAATAATAAGTATGGGAACAACACGATAGAATACGTTATGGCAGTTTAAGAGTAAAATACAGATCAGTAGGTCAGCGTGGCATAAATAAATGGTATGAATTTCCAGATGTGACACAACAGTGAGACAAGATGTGCATATTACTATGATGCATCCTAACTAACTGTAGCAGTGTCAGAGCAGCAAGGAAATAAAGTGTACATAAGTGATGGAACAATAAAGAAAGATGCTGTTGTGAGGTTTTTGTAAAGTTGGACCTCAAAGCAGAGACGGATTCGGTGATAACAGAAAGTCTAAAGGTAGCGGAGCAGGTGGTAGCATGGAGCAGGCTGGCGGAAGGAGGAATGAACTGAGGAACTGAGGAGATCACAACGAGTAAGAAGCAACACAACAGTGTGAAGATCATAATGCTTCACATTGTCATATTCGTGCCAAAGTTAATTGCCTCCGTCTTATGCAGACGGTGTATTGACCTTCAGCGTCCTTTAGCCAGGCATGCTGTTCTCCTAATGGGCTTGGAGTAAACACACACACACACACACACACTGGAGAGTACTGCTGATCTTCTGCATGAGCAGAGATGGGTTTGCAGTGGTCTCGCACACAGCCGATGTGACGCACTGACAGTGGCGTGTTGTGAGTTGTGAGGAGGGAGAGGTGGACAGCGGGGGCTATTTTTAAAGCCTCTACTGGAGCCATCAGTGATGTCGCCTCCAATGCAGTGTGATTGTGGCGGGCTGCTGACCTCTAGGAACGCACCTCAAGTTTGGTTTTTTTGTTTGTTTTCTCTGTAGTGTGAGTGCTGAACTGGGACGATAGAAATAAAATGCATATAAAAGAACATTTTGAAAGAAGCATACGCTGAAGGTTCGAGGTTGTTCTCTGAAGAGACGTACAGGGGGTCCTCGAGTTACGACGGAGATCCGTTCCTGAGAATGTGTCGTAACCGAATTTCGACGTAAGTCGGAACATACATTCATATGTAAGGTAGATACTAAGTTGTGCCACCAGATGTCGCTATAACACCACCCTACAATGAGAGTTTATTATGGTGAATTGCCTTTTGTCCCTCTTGACCCTCTTGACACACCGCAGGGGTTGATATCGCGAGTGTAATGAGCATTTCCTTTAGATTTCTGATATCAACCGTGTAGACCCTGTGTTGTGAATAAACCTACGGTATCGCCACGATCCCGAACGCATCTGTGTCCGTGTGCATCTCCTAAGCCGAAACAAGGAAGTTCATGGGAGATGTGTCGTAACCACGAAAACGTCGTATCTTGAGACCGTCGTAACTCGAGGACCCCCTGTATATAATTATACTAACATAATACTGTGCTACAACCATAGTGATCATCATACAATCATACACCTTTTGTACAGCAGAGCAGCTGTATTAGTCTTGTATCAGTGTACGAGCCGGTGGCGACTGTTAGCATACAGCGCTGAATATCTCCATCACTTGCTCACTGGGTGCAGCTACGCACCACCGGCTCCTCACTCAGAGCTCAGCTTTAGTTAATCAAACCTTGTTCTGTAAAAAAAAAAAGGCAACTGTGGCTAAGGACCCACTACTTTACACCCAGCATCGAATTCAATTAACCGCCCCACTGGAAAATGAGCGTTTGGGGAAATAAAGCACAGAAGAAAAGGAACGGGGACTTTGGGGACTCCAGACGATGTGGTTGAGAACATTTGATATGATTTGTCAGAGCGGAGCAAGCGCCTGAGTAAACGTTTTGCCACAGGAGGGAGTTGAGGGCATTTGGTAATAACGTGAAAGAACCAGAGACCAATGTGAGAACGGGAATGATGAATACCTGATCAGTGTTTTGCTGATGGCATAACAAAACAACAAAACTACAAAATAACCAAAGAAGCAGAGACACAAACAAAGGGATGCAAAATAAGAGTAACGTTCTGAGCAATGAGCAACAATGTGTCCTGTTTAAAAGGTTGTTCTGTTATGAGGAACGAAACGGTGGTTTCGAAATAAAGCCTTTTTATTAACAAATTAGTTATCATTATAATTATTATTATTATTATAATTATTTGACAGAATAGTCGTTGCAGTGTTTGTTTTTGTTTGACCAGTCAGATTACTCAGACATTATATATTCACCTGACAGACTCATCAGACAAAGGGCAACAGCTATTGACGCTATTGATTGTGTTCTGTTGATGAGCCGATAGGGAGGGTCTACTCCACCAATCCACTTTTATACACTCATTCCCACCACAGACAGCTGCACACACACACACACACACACAACCCTAGAGCTATTCATTAAACGACAGACCTTAGAGACAGTAAACATGCTCTGTCTTGGCAGTGCAAGTGATGGACATCACCACTGTGCGAGACGTTCGGTAACGTTAGTGGCTTCAGGTGCTTCACTCTCGCTTCGTCCATCGCTCAGCAGGTTTTTACCTTGCAGACGAGTGGTAATGAAACATCAGTGATGGTAACACGACTCCCCTGAGAGTTGTTGGACGCCGACCGGAAGCCGAGGACAAGCAGTTGTAAAAGTTGCTTGGGAAACTTGTTTTTCTTACCCAGTCATTTCTGTGTTTCTTCTTCTAAACCTCAGAGTTTTGGAAGGCCAACCAACTGTGGCCCTTCCATTGTTACCTCGCGGGACGATAGTACCTCGATTTCACCGGAACACTTTAGAAAATCTGAAAATCTCCATCCCTCTCTCTCCTGCCTCTCTCTTTCTTCTCTTATCTGTCTTATTGCGCTGCACGGATGACCAAAAGAAAATCTCGTCCTGCCAGAGGAATCATCCCGGCTTGTCCCAAAGCAATTATAAGCCTGGCTATTTCTTACCCTCAGCTAAACATACTGCAGACTGATATTGCGTGACTTCCTTCTCCTACCTCTTCTGCCCAAAGATAACAGAGGAAGTACACTCGCGCTGCAGTGGAAACATCCACAGGGAACTTTCTCAAAGACTTCTGCCTCTGAAGTTAAGCCTGTGGAAAAATAACTAGCAGTAATTATGAGCAGTAACTTTGTAGTTTACAGCGACAGTCACCCGAATACACACTTCATAACATAACAGTGTGTAATGTGTGTGTCAGCAAGTCAAAAGAAAAAAGTCAAACTCACATTAATGCAAGTAAAATCAGGATGCTAATATTGACATATTTCTCCTATTGAAAACAATCTGCATTAGCTGAGCTCACTGGGGAACTTTAGCATCTTTCAGCTAATTGTTTTGGGTCGCTGTCCACAAATATACTGTTCTGGGTCTTTCTCACTGCCGCTGTCAGATGGACATTACAGTGACCAGCTGGTGGACAATGCAGCATGTGGCAGTTATGGGCCCGGCACTTGTCCATGGAGTTAGCGCAAAGCTAAAAGATCGAATGCTGGACTTGACATTCATTCTGTGGCCAGACACACGATGCCTCGTGAATGCTAATGTCCCTTTGGGAAAGTAGGCAGCTGTTTGGTGACATGTCCCATGTTCCAGATCGAATGATAAAAATGTCAGTTTAGTTTTGACGACAGATCCAGGCGAGCGAGATATCATGGGGGTGTAAAGGGTACTGGAGCAGAGAGTGTTTTAAGCATCCTGTGCAAAATTATGTCATTTAATTGGTGTTTTTCCCCCACAATAATAACAAATAGCTTGCTAAACCACATAACCAGAGCAATGCTAACAATATCGTGGTGCAGCGGCGCTGTGAGCAAAATGTCCCAGTTAGCAAAATGCTATCAGGTTAGAAATGCCTACGTGACGCTCTTTATGAAACAATAACAAATTCACTAGTTTTCATTATTGAATTTTTTTTTGTTTCAATGTGACCAAACAAACCCCGTGTGTTTTTAACTGTTTCTCGCGACCTGGTGCCGACATATTGTTCAGGAAGACAGTTTTCCCCCTCGGGGGGGACTGGGTCAGCTGGGTGCGCCGTGCCAGGAAGTATGAAAATGGAGGTGACATGATGTTGATGGGTAGACCTGAAGCATTACCTCCAACCATTATGCCCTGGAGTGCTCTGCTTTCCCAGCCAGTAATGAACCTGTAAGGCGGCGCGGCGCTCAGCTGTCACCCAGTCACGCAGCACTTTTTTTTTTCACTGAACCCATTTTCACCCCAAAGACAGACCAGCAGACACAGACACCGTCACCTGGTGTTTAGCATCCGCTGTTAACCACTGGACGTGTTGTTTGTTTGTTTGCAGGCAAAAATGACACAAACACATTTTGTATGCTACCTCGGTTCAGCCTGTCTGATTGTACGAAATACGTGAATTTAAAATGGCCGTCGGTCGGTAGCTTAAAAGCACTCGAGGGAGTGAGAAGTGAGGCGAGAGAGCACTGGATGGATAACGTCGACACGGGCAAATATTTGTGTGTGTGTGTGTGTGTGTGTGTGAGCTCCTCGGCCCAGCAGACCGGATCTGTCTCCCTTTTCCTCAGTCCCTTAAACCCACTGATGGAGAACACCGCCTCCGATATGTAAGCTGCCAGAGGATCCCTGCATCCCTACATCTCCCCTCTCTCTCTCACTGAGCCATTAAAACCTTTAAATCATTCCCAGAGAGCGGCAAACGGGGCGGAGTTATTTTGGGGGGGTCCTCGGTTATGGAAGAAAAAGCCCTGTTCATTTCGTCTTGCAAAGATAATGTGAGGCAACACGGAGCTGGAGCTTTTCCAAGACCCCGACTAGACATGAACTCTGCTGGCTGAATGATCCGCACTAAAAATGGGCAAATGTGTTATAAATACTGATTCTAGCCAGTGTGATGTATGGTGTATGTATTGTGTATATGTGTGTAAGCCTGTGTATCTACACTGATATAAGGAGCAGTATCCATTTCCATATAAGGAGCATTACTTTCTCCTCCAATAAAATATGCTTGTGATCACTGCCCGAGAAAACTAAGACACAACAACAGTTTGCTGTGCAACTTGTTTGCCAGTGCCCTCCATAAAGCCCATAACCATTATATTAATGGGTCATGTGACATATGACAGAATAATCCCCCTCTATTAGCAGTCTGTCAAACTGGTTGTGTCAGAGCAGACATTCAGGCAAAGTTGTAACGGACCTCTGGTGTAAACAATGATGAACTGACATTGTGTTTGTCTGATCGTCTGTCGTAGCAATGTCACGCTCCTCTCACATTCGCTTTGTCACAGCCGTCACGAACGTAACAATAGGAAATATGACGACAAGAATTCCATGGAATTGTGTCAGTGTAAACAAGGCGGGGACATTGTGGTCTGCACTCGCATCTTAAGCCATAACTTTCATTCCTGTCACTTTTTCAGTTGAGAACAGTCTCCGCGATTGAGTAACGGGTTTTGCTTTGTTTGTAAAAACCGAATCATTTGTTTCTAAGTTGTGGTCCGTTAGGTTTGAACGCAGCATCCAGGATGTGGGGTTTGGTTTAGAGCTGATATAAATGTCAGGGCTTTGTGATCTTGCTCTGGTTCGTCTCTTCGTTGTCGTAATGGCAGCTGAGCCTCGGGGGTGTTGCAGTATTCAAAGCCATCTGCTAACGCAACTAATGGAGTTTTTTTTAAAAAACATGTTTTCCTCTAAAATCAAATTGCATTTAATTACATTGTTCAATTATTCACACCCTCCACACCCCTGTGCTGAGGATGTCAAACACACATTCATAATGTGTAATATTACATCTTCTCCCCGTTAGCAGCTCCGTTCTCCCTATGTGCCGTGTCCTTTGAACCTTTTGACAAGTGCTCATCATTTTAAATCGAGTAGGCAATAGAGGAGTATGCCACGGCCTGTGTCAAACAAAAAAAATCTATTTTCCAATGCTTTTTTAAAATTCATTTTAATCCTGACACCAGACTCAGACCTGCAGTATTAACATCAACGTCCACCTGAAGCCAGATTATTTTATCTGTATGGGCAGCGCTATCGCCTGCTGTGCAATGAACAGGAAGCGAGTGTTGTGACAACACGTCAAGAACTGTCCAGTTAGCTGTCTGCGTGATTCACCACATCACTACATCTGTATGCCATCAACTTGGATAATTGAAACTTCTTTTTACATAAAACCATAGTCATCAATCAAATGCAATCCACCCGACAATAAAACAGATGAAATACTGTTGCGGTATAATTGTGTCTTTCGCGGTGTTGTTGTGTGTCGTACATAAGATTAGACAGTGTTGTAACTCCTGAAACATTTTGACAAATATGAAATTGAATTTAAAGTACACCCACTCTGCCTTGTCAACATCCATAGAGCTCAGATTCAGCGATGTAAGGGTCCTGTCATTTATTGTGACCTCTTAATTCACTGCACAAACAGCTGCATGTGTAGTATCTGACTCCAGTCCAGGATAACAGTGTCTCCCTATGGCGATATGTGGTAGCAGGCTCAGTGGAACAATAGGTCATTGTCTCTCAATAAAAAAATAAAAAAAAAGAAATAAAAAATGACTGCAGTTCCTCCTGACCTTATACAACCGCAGCAGATCTGTAGCCCCCGGTGTCATTAGTCGTGTCGTTTGTCTCATACTCATCAGTGACTGTCTAAAAATAGCGTAGATAATTTTGCAATCATCATGTAATAATGAGAGTGTATGAGTACGATTAGAATTTTATACTCCACCGCTGGACGTGACTGCAAATGGCTGTTTTAATGCTGTCAGCAGAAAATCCCAGAGAGACGACAGGAGCAGGTCTCGTAAGAGGAATCACAGGAGAGAGGGAATTCATAAATGAGCAGACGTGGAGATGAAGGGGCGTAAGAACCTCCAACACAAGGTCACTGATGCTACATCACAGATTCAGGACCAATAAAAACCAAACACCCGAGCGCCCTGGTACTAAACTGCACTGAGAGGCAGAGCATGATTTGTTTTTTCATTTGAAAGTTGTCAAGATCATTCAGAAGCCACTCTTTACTACTGACTATGTATAAACCATAGCAGTCGCAAACCTTTTATATAAAAAGAGCAACAACAAAAAAGTTAAAAGTTTTATTATTAGATTCTAACTTTTAGAAGTGGATCAAGTGGAGGTTGCCACTTAAGCTACCAAGGCCAAAAACAATTATTATTAACCAGCATTGTATTGGCAGTAATATAGGTAAGTGTACGGGGTTTGCTCGTCTGCAGGTCGTCTGTGGATTAAAACCTGTGTTCATGATGCTGCAGGATAATAAATATGCTGAACAACACACTCAATAGCTCATTTGGAAACCTGTAGTAACTATCCATCAACCGGCCGAGTTCCAATCTGTCACTTTTGACAGCAGCACACAAAATACAATAGAAATGTTTTCGGTGTCGTCAGTGGCATAATGAATATGGCATACGGTATTACATTATAAACCAGATTTTGTCTTTGCATATTATTACATGAATCAAAACAATGGCATATTTGTATTCACACTGTATCCTCAGGATAATGCGTTGTCTCTGTTTTTAATATACTGGGTTCATCCCAAAATCTATGGAGAGATTTCTCCAATATTTCTAAATATTAAATAAATGAATGAAATTAAATTTACTGCAGAAAATCTGATAAAAGTTTGATCATAAAAGTTGACTGCAGTGTTTTATAGTTTTATACAGAATAAAATGAGTCATATTGGTTTAGAAAAACACTTTTTTTAACATTTTGACAAAAGTCAAAAGAATTTAGCCAGTCGTAGGTTTCTTTGGCCTTTTGTTTGTCATTGAAATAACGTGATAAAAAGTTATGTCCCTGAATGTACACAAAAGATTTCGAGTTCACGGTGGTTTTTGTCAGATTTTCTTTTTCACATATTTTTTTCATGCACAAATATGTTTGATTCGAATGTTATCATGAAGGAATAGTATCAGGTACTGTAGGTATACTACACAGTCTTGACAGGTGTGTTGACGGTTGTGTTATACGGGTTATCAACATTATTTCCATTAGCATTCAGGATAACTTGGGTTAAGTGTTCACAGGATGAATCATAATTACTGATATGCAGTGAAAAGGAAAATCTCAGACTTAATAGGTCGTTCATTATGATATAGCAGAAATCTATGCTGAGACGTGGCTCGAATAAGTGGCCACTTTGAAATTAAGATTCCTTCCGTGGTGAAAAGAAATATTGAAACAGGGAGTGACTTCCTCTGTACTCAGTGACAAACCTGGATCAGCGCTTTCTTCTGCAGCTACTGGGTGAATCGTTTCCACCGCGGTGAGGTTTCTCAGGGGAGGTGAGACTGAAGTGAAAGACAGACGTGCTTTACCTCTGCTGACAGAAGCTGTTTCATGATGCCGGCTTCATGATCCGCCTTGCTTTCTCCTCGCACGCGAGACACTGATACACCACCTTGAGTCCTCAGGCCTCTGCAGCAGTGAGGGAGGGAGGGCGATCAACGAGAGGGCTAATGACACTTTGCATTCAGTGAGTCAATGTGTGATTAAATGGGTGGACGAGGGAGGCTTTAAATGGCGATAATAGAGGTATCGCATAACATCTGGCGCACGACTGTCAGAATGATTCTGTTCAAAGTGGAGGGCAAACGATAAATGGAAACTGACGAGCAGCACACTGCATAAATACTGTTTACTGATATGGCCAAAAGCATGGGACAGGATGCAATATGTACTAAATACTACATTCATAGCTTTTTTTTTTTTGAAAAAGTTACCTTTTAAGGGCTATAAAAAAACCTGCTCTCCTGGTTTGCTGGGAAAGAAATTGGCTGACCCGCACAGAGGCCAGAACTCACCCTCATCAAGCCCTTTTGTGATGAACTGGAACCAGGCCTCATCCTCCAACATCAGTGCCTGACCTCGCCAGCGCCCCTGTGGTGGGATGGAGCGAGTCCCTGCAGGTCAAAATGTTGTGGACAAACAAAAAACTTAGCAAAGGGTTGATTGTTGTTGTAACATGAATGATGTGCGTTAATTTGAGAAACTCAGCGGTTACTTATGAGTTGTGTCAGGCACAGAAAATGACCTGTATGTGTCGTGCACTGTTTGTACAACTTGTACAAATACAGGGGGTCCTCGTGTTACGACGGTCTCGAGATACGACGTTTTCGTGGTTACGACACATCTCCCATGAACTTCCTTGTTTCGGCTTAAGCGGTTTGCCCCGTAAATACGTACAGACTTCGCACGGGAACTAGTTGGTACCGGCTCTCCAACACCTCCACAGCACAGCTAGGCTACTCTGCGTTGTGTTTACTTATGTGAAATGGACGGCTGGCGGGGGGTGCATCGGTAGCCGGTAAGGAGATGCACACGGACACAGAGGGGTTCGTGATTGTGGCAATACCGTAGGTTTATTCACAACACAGGGTCTACACGGTTGATACCAGAAATGGTTGATATCAGAAATCTAAAGGAAATGCTCATTACACTCGCGATATCAACCCCTACGGTGTGTCAAGAGGGACAAAAAAGGCAATTCACCCTAGTAAACTCTTATTTTAGCGTGGTGTTATAGCGACATCTGGTGGCACAACTTAGTATCTACCTTATATATGAATGTATGTTCCGACTTAGGTCGAAATTCGGTTACGACACATTCTCAGGAACGGATCTCCGTCGTAACTCGAGGACCCCCCTGTATATACAATGGAATTAAAATAAGAGAATCATAATAGTAGAATTTTACACATAACAAATCCACTCTTAAGTATTCATCAAGTAAACCAGACCAACCCTCTGCTCAGTCTTTGGATCAGTCCATACTGATGACATGATGTCACGCCATTCACGCAGCTCTACAATGAGAAGGCGAGGACTGACACTGGTATGTTCATACGTACAGCCGCTCACACCTACAGACACGCACACAGAGACACAGCGACACAGAGCTGTTCATAAACAGACAGGTGAGATGAAAGCCTGGTGGCTGCTGGGTTCTGTCCTCTGGAGACAGACAGATGGCAGGGTATTAATTAAGCAAGAAAACACCGTGGAATCAACTCACCTGAGATTAACTGTCACCTTCATATAGACACACACACACAAACACTTATACAGCCTCAGTTCAGGTGTAGTATATATAATAGTATATATAATATCCCTGAATACAACCCAGGTTCCAAAGTAATGACTGTTTTGGTTTCCAAAGGAGTGTTTTAATATCCATCTTTAAAATGATGTGCACTTACAGTTCTACTTACTGATGCATCTCCTACTGCCAAAATACAAAACTTCAGATTTTATGAGAAAGGTATTTGTCTTTTTCTTGAGTTTGTGTGTCTCAGACATGACAATGTAATTTGGGTGAAAACACAACAAATCGATGGAAACGGAGTTAATGTGATTGATGTGTTTTTTACTGTTGTGGTTTGCCGTCTCTTTAATACGGCATTTTATTTTTTGGGAGAAAAATATAATCTAATTTTAATTTTGCATGACATTTAAGTTCATTGAAAACTTGCCGTCAACAAATAACACAACGTCAACAATTTGTTGATTGATCATTTCCCACTTTCCATAATTTAGCAGATTAAAACAGAAAATAACTTGTATGTAGGTGAAACACAAGGTCAGCGATATTTTAATACTAACCAGTATTATAGTCATTGTCCATGCTTGTCCTAATATGCACTGCCCTCTGCATAAAGCAAATAATCAGATACTTGAGGAAAATACCAGACTCAGTATAGAAACCTGTTTATTACATATGGATGAAACGTTGAAATAATCATTGGATGATACAGTATTTGTTTGAGTCACTGCTATATTTGGCTTCCTGGGACAAGCACTTACTGCTGCCCTGTGTCTTGGCAGTGGAAGGTACAATCCATCAGCTGCCCTGCTGGAGGAGAGCACTGCAGCGAGACCCCCCCCACACCTGCCCCCCCACCTGCCCCCCCACCTGCCCCTCACCTGCCCGAGAGCTCCCACTGTAGATCCCCCACAGACAACGCCAGTCAACGCCCCCTTGGTTACCTGCAACAGCCTGTCTCCTCACGTCAGCTCAGAGCTGTGCAGCCCAGCTTGAAGGCCCCTGGATTCCCAATAAGAGGTAGGCAGTGTGTGTGTGTGTGTGTGTGTGTGTGTGTGTGTGTGTGTGTGTGAACAGGAGCTTCTCAAGCAGTAAACAATTTGTCAGCTGGTGCTGAGTCTGGATGAGAGCAACAAGAGCAACTGAGCTTTTTTTTTAAAGCAATGTTGCCTGTTGGATGTTGCCATATTTGAATAGTCAAATGGCCTGTGTGTGTGTGTGTGTGTGTGTGTGCGTGTGTGTGTATGGTCTGTGTGTGTGTATATATACTGTATATACACACACATATACATATGTGTGTGTATATACACACACATATATATATGTTTGCTTAATTAGCTAGCAGAAATATTATGACTGCTTTACAGTAGACCTTATTCTAGCATCGCTCTCCACTGCTGAAGTAGGAGAACCAGCCAGTCCTGTTTCCTGGTTGGCCTCATGCTCCAATTACCAGTCAGTGCATCCAGTCTGAACTGAAGTAGCACTGATCAGAGGGCACATCATAACCTCTTTGCTTGTTAACACAACATCTGATGCTCTTGGCAAGTGAACGTCACCACCACCACCTGCTCCCACCAAGAACCCACATTTGTTGGCAGAGAAAACTTACATGTAGCACACTTAATGAAACACTGTACAATAATGGTGTCTTCTTAAATGAAGCATGTGTGTGTGTGCGTGTGTGTTGGGGGTAACGCAGTAGTGGACCAGGAACAAATTAACATTTAAAATGAAGTGTAATTAGTTGGGCTGAGCTGGGCTCCCTGTGGCCTTGACGAGGCCAGGCACACACATCGATTCTGTCAGAAGACGTGGCCAGTGCTCCCACAGGACGCACGGCTCGGAATGCTGCTGTTCTTATCAATGCTATCGCACGACAAGTGTTCCCGCGGTCCCTGTCCAATTAGAGGCCACTGTGGATCCGACCCGTGAACCTGCGGCTGGAGCGAGCCGCGGAGAAAATATTGGAAAAGGAAACATGTAACGTTTTATAATCGGGTTTTTTGGAGGGAGCTCCCAGTGAGTCCAAGCTGCGACTTTACCCAATACAGGGGGTCCTCGAGTTACAACGGAGATCCATTCCTACGGATGTGTCGTAACCGAATTTCGGAGCATACATACGTAAATAAGCACCTACGTCACACACCTATGCTAACACATTAGTAAACACAACACATGAAGTAACCCGAATTTCGGTGAAAGTTTAACAATGTCTAATTTCACTTCCATGGTGATGGCTTTCCTTTTCCTCAAAGCACTGCCATCAGAAGAGTCTGCCTTACGCTTGGGAGCCATAATGAAGGGAGCAACAACCCAAAATGGCGTACAATTTTCTTCCGCCGCGCTCACCAACTAGTTCCTGTGCGAAGTTTGTATTTACGACGCAAACCGCTTAAGTCGAAACAAGGATTTTTAAATTTATGGGAGATGTGTCGTAACCACGAAACCGTCGTAACCCGAGGAACCCCTGTACACTGTCCTTTCCAAAAACATCCATTCCGGAAACAGGGGTTTCTTTCTATGGAATCATTTGGGAACTATGGCATCACAGCACGTTCTGAAACAAACCCAGTCAAAGGAAGCAAAAAAAAAAAAAAAAATCAATCACACTTTGCAAAAGGGATCCAGAATAATCCAGCGGTGTGTGTAGTTTCAGTGTAAGTCAAATCTAGTGGGCGCCCCCTCCTGCATGGCGTGACCTTTCATGTTAAAACTCAGTCATTCACATTCCAGAGAGAAATGTCACTAAATGTCACATTAAGGCCTCAGTATTCCAACTTGTCAATCACACGCATGGAGGTGAAATGTGAAGACATAAAAGATTTCATCCCGTGGTTCCATGATAATCCTTCTCTCTGCCGTCGACAGCATTAACTGCAAATCTGTCACAAACTGTTGTTTGAAACTAAAAATGTGCTTTGGCCAATTAGGGCCCCGCAGTGCCGCGAATTGCAGGGAGATGTTTCAGGAATCAATGGCGAGCTAATTTCATGCGGGGCACTGAGCATGGTGAAAAGCCTGGTGATTTGTTTGGGAACACAGCGATAAATAAGAGTGTTTGTCCATGTATTTATACATCTCAAAAACCACATTCCTGGCTGGGAACGCGGTGGCATTAGCCCCCTAATTGAAAGACTTGACAAATAGGCTGTCTGCATTCACAAGCTTAGCATTAATTTACGGGAGTGGGAATGGTACTGACGCTTCGCTGCAAAACACCATTTTAGCGAGAGCATTCTCAGGAAAATTCGCCAGTGGAGAGTGGGCTTCAGGGCCCATTCACAGTCGAGTCAGGTTCGCTGTGCAGTCTCTGGATGAGACTCGGCTTCAGATGTTTTCACACTGCGAGACCAGCCAAGAATCTCAAGTGGTCATGAAACACATTTTGATTGACAATGTTTTGTCACTCCATCACTTTGCATTTAAACCTCAAAACAAGGGGGGGGAAGGCTTGAGAGGTGGGGGGGGGGTGGGGTGAGTCAGTGTGGCTGAAAAGGACCTGGGTGCTGAAATTTAGGACAAGAGCGTTCAGAGGATACAAATGGTGATTAAGGATTAAGGATGGGAAGAAAAGGAGGCGGTAAACGTTTCGACTGAGCTTTGCGTTTCAATTTTATGAAACTTTCTTACATTGATGCATATTGTGTATTGTATATCAGAAAAAAGCATACTAATTGCAAATAGTTGATTAATCAAAAGGGATGGTCAATATTGGATTTTTTACCGATATCCGATAAACCGATATTGTCCAACTATTCATTTCCGATACTGATATCAACCGAACAAAAGTAAACTAAACAAAAGTATCTCAAAAACTATACATCACATCTCTAATATTTTAACATTTTGAGTTAGGGGAGAAGTAGCTGAAGAGTTTAATGTATAATATGTGCATGTTGTGTAAAAGTTGTGTCATTAAAAAAGTCAAAACTGATACCGATAATTTTCCGATATTAAATTTTAATGCCAGTATCAGCCGATAATATCGGACGTCTCTGGTTTAAAATACCCAAGGACATCATCAGGCCTGTTTTCCCGACTGCAGGAAGTTGTCTGGGAGTGAGTTTTATCATGTGGTTAGAGAAACTAACACAGCCCCACAGAGGTGTGTGCTGTCTGAGCTGCCAAAACAGAGATTCCCCATCCTTCAACCATCAAGGAACACAAACGGTTTTCCTCACTGGAGCTTAAAAACACTGGGAGCCATTCACGCAGCTTATACTCATATCCATCAGAACTGTCATCACCCTGACGTCCTGTAGAGGCAGTATGCAGTATGCTACATCTTCAGTCTGTCTCCATTCAGGAGCCTCAGTTTTTTGTTTGGCCTCTCTAACGATCTTTTCAGATTTTAATCTGTTGAATTTTGGGATTACTGAAACCTCAGTCTGTCTGTGTGTACTACACGCCATTAAGTCCACATCCTGGATTCGGTTATGTTAAGTATAAGCTGCTTGATGGCTTTGTAGCTGTCGACCAGACAGAAGCATAATTTGTGCCGTAACATCCCGATTCATGCCGTTGCCTTACATACGCAATCTCCTTTATTTGGCTGCCGGTCTCTCAATCAGAGCCATTCAAAACTCTCGCCAGGTAAAAACGCTTCTCCTTCATCTCCTTGTAATCCACTCACCGACTGCTGCCTGATCACCCACCTCGCTGACGCTCTCAGATTCTGCAGCCATGCATGACTCCCGCGTTGCTGCACCTCGACAGGAACACACTCTGTGACCTGTTTAAATAAACGAGCAAATAAAAGCCCGAGTTAATAATGGATACACAGATTGACCAAAAACAAAAACCATAAGTCAGCGATGGAAGTGCAGCAGGTCGACTTGCTGTGGGTCTTAGCTGGAAGACCCACGGTGGAAAATATCCACTCAGGTGAAACGGTTGTCCCAGGAATGCAGAGTCAGCAAACTCGATAAATTCAGGTGGGACGACTCTGAAGTTCTGAACGCTCAGCAAATGAAGCTGGCCCTTCTTTAGGATGATAAGTCCTGGTTCCCACTCAGCATAAAGTCATTTAACATCAGTGTAGGAAAAAAAAAACATACATTCATCTGGTTGTGTGCACGTTTTCACTGTCACATTAATCAAGATCAACCTCTGAAGAACTCCTCCATACCCACGCAAATCCTCATCAGACCAGCGTCTCAGGCTCCGCGCTCTAATTTCCTTTTGCATAATACTCTCACTAATCATTAATATTTTAACTATAGTAGTTTAACATGGTATTTTTTTGATGTAAAAGGATCGTTTTAATGGGGTTTTTTTTGTACTCATCATGTTTCGCAGTTGGAAGTCTTAATTCATAAATGTTGTTTGTTCTGCTGTCTCTAATGTGTGTGTGTGTGTGTGTGTGTGTGTGTGTGTGTGTATTTTGAATTGTATGAAAATCACATTTGGCTGTAATTATGAAAAATGACAGCGAGAGAAGGGGGCGGGGGGGTTTGCGGGATAAAGAGCGCGGTAAGAGATGGCGTGGTAAATGTACATCCATTATTTGAAGAGCGCGGTCTATTAGCTGCTGTGGCTTCGTTGCCAGCCATTATGTGTCCGGCTACTTTGAGCTAAACCCTGGACGACCACAGTAAAAGCGCATTAGATGCTGCAGAGCTGGCCAAACAAACCGGTGCTGAAAAAAATATATAGAACAACAGCCGGATGTTGCATTGACTGAGCGGGTCATGTCAGGTCACCTAATCGTGATAAGAGACGGTTTGGTGATGACAGGAACAGCCACCGTTTTCAACACTGTCATCTGTCCCGAGGGAGCAGTTTGGGCTGTTGCTGCTTGGATTCGGGAAAAGCGTTGGATTTTCCTTGCGTTTATTATTAGACGTCTCACTTTGATCTCGTCTGCTGGGTCAGCTCCAGTCCGACATCCAGAGATCGGAACTGTAAATATGATACGACACTTCACAGAGCCGTTCCTGCCGCAGTCGCCATCGCGCCGCTTCCCATGTTTCCTCTTTGAAATGGTTTCGTAGTTTTGGGGAAAACAACAGGTTCATGATTTCAGTGTGTCTCTCTTGACAATTGTCTTATTTCCCCATCATTTTGTCATCTTGACCAAAAACAAACAAAATCTAACCCACTAATCTGTTTCTGCTGAAGACGTCAACATAAAAAGCACTATTCTTATATGACAGAGTCCAGCCAGTGAAGTCAATGTTAATCAATGTTTTTAACAATCGTTCCTAGTTTGGGATCATGGGTGAGGCTGGAGATGCAGGATTGCGTATATTATATTTGCATGCATGTTACACATGGGTCCAGCAGGTGAAAACAAACACTGGCACGATCAAGGTTTTTTTTTTTTTTTTAAGGGATTTAGAGAGTTGAATCTCAAGGCCACTTGCCTCCCATCAAAGGAAACTGCTTTCCATATTATTAGCACGCCATCACTTTCTGATGTATTTAGATCACATTTTTTTATTTAGAAAATGATTCATCATGCATTAATGATCATATTTCAAATGGTTCATTATTTTCTTAATACCAAATTAGATTTTATAACTTGCCATTAACCAAAGGGAATAAATTATTAGAACGGCCACATTTAAAAAAAAAAAAAGTCAGAAAGTCCGGTTTTCGACTGAATGTCGTGTCCTCACCATGCTGGTCAATCCACTGTAGCTGAATCACAAATAGCATCATAAATTCGCAGAGCACCAGGAAAGCAGGGACACACAATGGACCACTGACGGGGAGCTACAATCCCTGGGACAACATTTGCATGTCAATAAAAAAAACCCTTACATAGCAGGTTAGGGCCTCTGTCTGTCCCAGCGTGCACGACGTCAAATGCTAATAAAATGTCAACAAATAATTTGTTGACGAGGGCAATTATAGAGACACACGCTCCTAAACTCTACACAGCATCCTGCACGTGTTCACCATTACGGCTTTGACCAGCATTGTGTGGACTTTTTTTTTAGGTTGAATAGACAGAAGAAATCTTAGGTATGAATACAGAAATGCTGAATGTCATTTGGAAAGTAAATTATAAATTCCAAAACGACTGACTTTCTTAACAATCTGATACCATGAGCTTCAAATTGTGAAAAAGTGAAATATATCAAAAGAAATATAGTGCGATATTATTTTTGTATGATAAATTCTATTTTGTATTTTGCAAACTTTTGTTTTGTTTTTTTGTTTTGTGACTTGGACAACCTCAACATCTTCACTGATCTTAACTGTTCCGCCAGGAGCTAATTGGGTTTTGGCAAACAATAAAAATGAGCACGCGCAATAAAGACTTTTCAATTTTTAATTTCCACTTGCGAGTGGGGAAGTTGAACAACAGAACATAGATCCGCCTATTATATGATGATATGTCCTGTGCGTGCGATGTTATTGATAGCGAGGCTCCTGTGCTGGACTTGGTCATTATTCAGCTCACAGCAACATTTTCTCATCGGAGCGAGAGAATGAGTGTGGTGATGATAAAATATTCATATGTGTGGAGAGGTAGAGCCCACTCCTCTGACTCTCTGAGAGGGAAGTGGGAGCACATGCTGCAGGGGCTTCATTTCAACACCTGCCACTGCCACTGATTTAGAGCCCAGCATCAGCAGAAGCCTCATTGAGGGACGTCATCTGTCTCGCCCGCCTCGACCCACTAAAAGGTTATTTAGGTAGCGATACGAAAGGGGCGACAGAAAAATACTGCTGCTTTGTGTTTGTGTTGACTATTGACTGCTGTGACTCGTTTGTGTGGAGCCGCTTGGCTTGTGTATTCGCTTTTCGTGTCAGAAGCGGGACAGGATCTGCTGTGGCTGGGTGCCATCAGATGATCAGCAGTAAATGCGGGGAGGTTCTGAGGTTCTGATGAGGCCAGCTGATGATGATGTTTGGTGGTTGGAGATTGTCCAATCGCACCTCTCTGCAGGACGTTCTAACATGGGTGAGATGTTTTGAGATGAGTGACATGTAGTAGTGTGGGCAGATGTTGCTTTAGGTGGAGAACCTGCACTTGTAACACTGCACTCTTTGAGAACGCCACCTGCTGTTTTAGCCTCTGTGGACTGTTCTTATTAAAAAAGACTTTTCCCCATGGGTCTGTGGAGGATTGGAGTTCATGCAGCTTGTTGTAACGACCCCCTCTGCTTTGCTCCTACAGCCATCGGATCAATCAAAGACTAATCAATCCCCTAATATCCTAAAGGAGTAGGTGTGCATTCATGTGTAAGTGAAATGAAGCTTCCTGGTAAAGCCCCGCTGTGTTTATCTTTTCATTAAAACCTCATAGATATTTCACTACATTAAACAAACAAAAAAAATCACACATACACTGAAGCTAGATGTCCTTGTTTTTGCCAGAATACTGGGAATTCTATTATCCTACAATTCCTGGAAAAGCATGGACTGACCCGGCTGTTTGGGTTTGGGACTAGTTAGTCTGAGATATATACATATTTATATATATATATATATATATACATATGTATGTGTGTGTGTACATATACAGTATATACAGTACACTTCTTCTACGAAGAAGAAGAAGAAGTTTAGCTGAGGCTTATTAGATGATTTGAGACGAGCGTTTTTCCAAAACTATGAATTTTGAATATTTCCAGCGCTCGTTTGGTAGGGAAAAAAAACCCCAACTGTAATTAAAGGTATGTAATAAATTACTTTTACAGAGCATGAAGATTCACAAACTGAACTGTGGAAAGAAATGGTCTCACCACCACTCAAACAATATTACAGAGAAGGAAATTTACAGTGGATCTGGAAACGGCTCACAATTAAAGGAGGGAGGGAATAAATGAATTGGCCATGGAATTGTTCTGCCGTAGATCATAAGAACCACTTTGGACTTGTGAAGGAGCCTGGGGAGCCTTTTTTATATTTTTTTAAAGATATACTCAAAGATATGGATGAAGTGATTCATGGGGGGTACAAAGCGAGTGAATCAGGGAGAAAACAGATCTGCATCTGAGAAGGGACGTGGGGGTGGGGGGGTGGGGGGTGGAGGATTATAGTAGAGATGCTTTGCTCATTAAAACATGGCTGTAAATCTGTTTTCAACATGGCTGCCTCTACGAATCACGGAGCAGATTATTTCTTATTGCTCACTCTCTCTGATGCTGTGTGTGTGTTCAGCCTTGTTTACATTTTTACAAAAACATCCAGGAAGTTGTTGCGTGATGTACGTTTCCCAAGTTGCGTCCAGTTTACCCATCCAGAAATTAATGATCTGTTGGTTTTTTTTTCCAAACGGCGCAAGAAATAAATCTACGGTTTGTATAAAACGCTCTTGTGTATGAAAATCTAACATTAATCATTACAATAAATGTGACAATAATACATTTGTTTAAGTTATGACAACTGATCCTTAGGGGTAAATGTGTTGGAAATGTAATAGCAATCCATTCCGCAGTTGTTAAAATACAGTTTGCTAAGAAAAACACAAACGGTAGATTTTTTTGAAAACGTCAAAGATGCAGAAAAACTCAGTGTTAATGACGATGATGAATTCATAAAAGAAAGTATACAAAATAAGCATCAACGCAATATACACACAATACGCACAATACTGCAACCGAGCTTTGACCATCTGTTGCTCCGACACAGAAAAAACTTTCACCCTCTGAAACAATCCCGTGCAGATGTGTAGCGTGCGGCCTCCAGCCACTTACACGTTTAATGAAATTAGCACGCCATGACCTCGTGGCGGGGCGCCGCCTCGTCTTTGCAGAAGTGAGCTCCAGTCAACAGATGGCTGCAGCGCCGGTTCGGACAGACTCATTTGTTCCCCTAAACAAACTTGTCACCATCAACTGCTGCACGGCTGACACAGGACCCCCATTAGTGGAGTTTAGTGGTCTGAGGAGACTGAACGTGCACTGACGCAGCAAAACCAGCAACAGGAAAATCCATCTGTCTGCCCCCCCCCTCCCCCCTTCACTGCAGTCAGTGCATCCATCCTTTCATCCACCCACCCTGCGCTCCGTTATTTATACGACACCGGCTCTGTATGTAATTAATTTGTGCTGTTAATAGTGAATGCGTCAAGTTAATGATTTTTAATTAAGGAGATGTTTCGGTGTTGCTGATGAGGCCTGCAGGGCACGTGTCCGCCGTGGTTTCAGCGAACTGCCAAGCCGCCGCGCGTCTCCGTTTAATGAGCCAAGTCATGGTTCAGGCCGCCGTACTGTCGCTGATGTCAGCACGAGGTCCGTGCGTGCGTCTGTGATGAAGACGAGCACAAAGGAGATCATCTGCTGTCACTCGTCTTCGAAACGAGCGGGGCGAGAAAAAACCCGCTTGTTTCATCAGCATCGGAGAAACCCTGTGTGATGTCACCGGGGTCAGTGCGCACATCAGTGTGACCTTTGACCACAGATACCCAGATGAAAACCTGCACACTAACACAACAGTGACTGGATTTTTTCTTCCATGCATCTCCTGGGATGAATTCTCACACACACACACACAGTCAGTGTATGAGAGGCAGTGTGTGTGTGATTTGTGTAGAAGCCTCAGGTTACAGGGACGTGTGGAATAAGGTCGGGCCTTGTATCCAGAGCAGCAGTGACGTCTCCGCTCGGTCGCTGTACGCGAGCTGAACACGTTGACGTCTGCAGGCCTGTTCAATTCCTCCGGTCCAGCAGCAGCAGCCTGTATGAGGACAGCCGGTGCATAGCAATCGGAACGAGCTGTGCTCTCTGATGAAGACCACGCTCCTATTTCTCTTGCTGTTGTTGATGCATGTAGATTCACCTCGGGGCCGAAGCGAGAGAGAGAGAGAGAGAGAGAGAGAGAGAGAGAGAGAGTGAGAGGGTGAATTCAAAGGTGGGATTTGTTTTTGCTCGCAGAGCGGCGCGCGGGCGGCGACAGCACTGTAATTTTGAGATGATAATAGCGCTGTCAGCGTGCGGGGGAGCGAGCATTAGGGTTAGCTGGTGCAAAAGGCACCGTCCCGTTGGTGGATGCCGACTCTGCATGGCAGCGTGGTTGCGGCTGGGAACAGACAGTCAGCAGTTTCCAGGATGTTCTGTGGTGTTGGTCTGAGGAAGCGGGTGCCTCGACAACCACCACGCCCTCATGTGTCTGCACGACCTTTTGGCTTTTTGGCTTCTTGAGGACCATCGGGGTTTAACTCCGAGAGTTTCACATTTCTCTGATGCTCCGCGTTGATGCTCGAACGTCCGATTCCTGAATCATGCACAAAATGGGAGATGATTTTAAGCTTTTTGCTCCCAGGAGGAGACGAGGACAACAGATTTTAAGTGGAGGTGCTGATGTCATATGCGCGGTGAAGCCTGTGACTCAGCCATGTTGCCAACATGGTGGCGACTGTTTAGGGCCAAAGTGGCGGCCGTGGTGGGAAACCTTTCCGCTGCCTTTGTGTCTGCGTGCGTCATCCGCAGCCCTGCGTCATTTCTGCTGCACCTCAAATGAGAGCCTTCTCTGGCTAAATAAAGACGAGCCAGCCTCGTGTAGCCGAGGGCCAAGTGTGCAACAGCAGCACGAGCAGAAAGGAAAGACACAACTCGTCGCCGGTGAAATATCACCAGGGCGTCACTCTGACATGAGGCTTACTCAACGTGGACGCTCGCTCTTTAACACGAACGCCGCCGTCTCTTCTCTTTGGCACGTCGTGTCCAGATCTTTACAAATATGAGTTAACAGGGATCTCTGGTCACGGGGTCACAGGTCACGGATCCCTGGCGATATCGTCAACAGATCACGCTGAAACGCTCGATATCCGCTGTCATGTTTTCTCCTTTGCCGTTCCTCCTTTCCTTTGTTCCTGTGCATCATAATTAGTGCTGAGGAGCTAATGCTAAGCGAGCGGCTCGTGGGCCTTTGAACAACAAATGTGGCTGCTGTTTTTAATGTGGAGGTGAATGTGGCGCAGAAAGCTGACCACAGAGCGTCCACAACAATTACGCCACTTAGCGAGATAAAAGGGCAGGAAGCCGCGTTTCTGTTATTCGACATTATGGAGACGACGGCGAACGGCGGCCGCAGGCTTCAGGACAAAAACAACTGAACTCCGAGCACAGTTATCAAACAAATGGAAGGTCAAAAGAGAAAAACACGAATAATGAATAAATAATGATAATGAAAAAAACTTTGGGTTTTTTTTTGGTGAGGTGTGTGTGTGTGTGTGTGTGTGTGTGTGTGTGTGTGTGTGCGTGTGTGTGTGTGTGTCTGACCTTGCCCACGTACGTTAATGCCAGTGACTCATTTATGAAAAGCAGCAAAGAGCTGTAAAATAAAAAAAGATGCTATACTTGATGCTTTGTACTGAAAAATCATAAATGGCATTTGAAAAATGTGCCCCCCCCCCCACACACACACACACACTATGAAATAACCAGCAACAATAGCAAAAACCTACAGCCACTGCTTTCACATTCATCACTGTCCAACTACTCGACAGCGCCCCCCTTGGGCTCAACTTTGTCTCTTGCTCTGCTTCTGCTTCGTCTCCGTCAAACGGGTTGACAGCGATTTGCTAACATAACCCTGCACGCACACGCGTCGCAGCAATTACTTGCCTGTCCTGCTGTAATAACAGTGATTAAGACAGAAAACAAGCCCTGTCCCCCGCCCGCCTTCCCGTCGCAGGATCAAAGATGGCTGGAGAGGACGTGGCTGTGCTGCCAACCACCCCACCACACACACACACACACACACACACACGCACACACACACACACACACACACACACACACACACACACACACCTCACCAAAAAAAAACCCAAAGTTTTTTTCATTATCATTATTTTCTGACCTTGCCCACAAAATGCCATTGACTCATTTATGAAAAGCAGCAAAGAGCTGTAAAATAAAAAAAGATGCTATACTTGATGCTTTGTACTAAAAAAACATAAATGGCATTTGAAAAATGTACCCCCCCACACACACACACACACACACACTATGAAATAACCAGCAACAATAGCAAAAACCTACAGCCACTACTTTCACATTCATCACTGTCCAACTACTCGACAGCGCCCCCCTTGGGCTCAACTTTGTCTCTCGCTCTGCTTCTGCTTCGTCTCCGTCAAACGGGCTGACAGCGATTTGCTAACATAACCCTGCACGCACACGCGTCGCAGCAATTACTTGCCTGTCCTGCTGTAATAACAGTGATTAAGACAGAAAACAAGCCCTGTCCCCCGCCCGCCTTCCCGTCGCAGGATCAAAGATGGCTGGAGAGGACGTGGCTGTGCTGCCAACCACCCCACCACACACACACACACACACACACACACGCACACACACACACACACATATAACGACTAAACCAACAGCTCGGCGCCGTCACCGCCTGCTTCTGTCACACGAGGGGAAATCCAGCTTGGGGAATTTGAGCGGGTCCGGGAAAACTCTGCGTACCAAAAAAAAAAAAAAACGCTTGATGACCTCTCAACTCTTGGAATAGGCTGCTGTCACCTGGCTGGTAATTACCTGCCAGTCAGAGGAGCTGATAGACCTGCAGAGAAGAAGGGGTGGCAGTCAAAGGCCTAGTCGTACGGAGAGCAGGAGATAGAAAATAAATATATATACATATATTTATATATATATTTATATTTATATATATATATTAGGAGGAGATTGAGGGTGAGGTGCAGGGGAAGGCTGAGACAGAGAGGCTCATAATGAGGTCTGTGAAAGCGACACAGCTGTCAGAGCAGCAGACAAAGACGGAGATGGTCGGGCAGGAGACACACACCCATGTTCTTCATCTACAGATGCCAATTTGGGTGCTTTTGTCTGGGGGTGGGGGGAGGGGCGGGGGCGCCATCGTGCTCCATTTCAGGGATGCGGTACTGTACATGTTTGTTTGTACAAGACAAACTGCAGGTGATTAAAAAAGGGAATCCAGAAGCAAGAGCTGAAGATTGGGCTGAAACGTCAACAATAGACTGATCACATATTTTCTTCTGACGAAGTTGTCAGAGAAGACGTTTGTCTCAGTTGACACGGTGATAATGTGCAGAGAGATCCTTATGGTCTTCTCCTGTTGGATTCATCATTCCAGGACAGTGTCGTCATATCCGTGTCGGCTCATGTATGTGTCCCACTGCCAGAAGTTTAATTCCAATGTCAGCAATGTGAAAAATAATATTGACTTTTGCGAAATGTGCTTCCTTGAAGAACTTTCTTCTTTGCTGCTCTTGTTCTGTCCTCAGGAACAATCCAGAACTGTACGTGAGGAGAAAGAGCAGGTGTTTGCTGGAGCTTTGACTGGCTGCTGCAGTCTGGAGCTGGAGGTTGTTGCTTTGTGTTGGTGGACGCCTCAGGTGCTTGATGGCTGGCTGGTTTCCTGAAGGCAGCTGTGACTGATACATTACACCAGCAATATCTATTCATTATGGTCCTCAGTGAACAGATCTTCATCACAGTAGCTGTCCACTGTTGTTGTCATCCCACTTTAGTCTTTTCCTTTTTCGAGTTTACTGTTGCTCCATTTCTTTATCCGATGCTCCTTCCTTTATTTACCAGAACTGAACTTCACTCTCATAAAAAAAGAAGAAAGGAAATGGTATTTTGCCCTCTGCGCCCTTATTTTGGTGGAAAGAGCCGCTTCCTGTTTGCTGCCTTGAAGGCTGACGGACAGGACAGCAGGTGGACAGACCCAGGATCGGTGACCTGTGGCTGAGTGTGGATAAACCGACTGCGTCTGCAGGCAGGACGGACTGAGAGGTTCACTGGCAGCACACAGATGAATGGAAGCCCAGAAGAGCAGAGATGGTATGAAAGCATCGGGGCTATGAGAAGGACGGCTGGAAAGCACAGGAACACATCCGTTTCATCTCGGTGCTGAAAATGAATAATTTGGTTCCATTGGCCCAAGGCGATAACACTCTGGAGGGAATTAACAACAGTGAGGTTCAGTTAATCACTCATCCCTTCAAAACCCGTCACGCTGGTGGACCCTGGTTTAATCAAACAACACGTGTCAGTGATGATTCTGGATTTGATCACGGCTCCTCCAGGGCTGCAGAGTCTCCATGGTTTAATTCACCGCTTTGTCCAAATGATGCAGAGGGCAGTGCTCAGGTTTGACTCCGGACAACGGCAGCCTGCTCGGAATGATGAGGACAACCCCGCTAAACTGTCGCTTCCTCAGTTCAAAGTTCACGATTCCTCTCCAACGGCCAGGCTCGTACAAATAAATAAATAAATAAATAAATCATAAAAACGCTTCATTTCAGGCCACGCTCCACCAGCGCCATCCCTCCCTCCATCCTCTGGTTTTTATCGTCCGTCTCATTACGACTGCTCTTCCCACTTCCCTGTTCTGCTCGGCGTGCCAGCTGACAAGCTGAGCATAATGGAGACGGGTTGGACAGGCTGCGAGCATCAGTCCCCAATCAAATATATATATATATATATATATGTGTGTGCGTGTGTGTATATATATACGTACATACACATATATACCTATGTATGCATATATATGTATATATGTGTGTATATATATATATGTGTGTGTGTGTGTGTGTGTGTACATACACATATATATATGCATATGTATATATATGTGTATATATATGTATATATATATGTATATTTATAAATGTGTGTGTGTGTGTGTGTGTGTGTGTACATACACACATATATATATACATATGTATATGTATATGTATATATGTATATATATGTATATTTATAAATGTGTGTGTGTGTGTGTGTGTGTGTGTACATACACACATATATATATACATATGTATATGTATATGTATATATGTATATATATGTATATTTATAAATGTGTGTGTGTGTGTGTGTGTGTGTGTACATACACACATATATATATACATATGTATATGTATATGTATATATGTATATATATGTATATTTATAAATGTGTGTGTGTGTGTGTGTGTGTGTGTACATACACACATATATATATACATATGTATATGTATATGTATATATGTATATATATGTATATTTATAAATGTGTGTGTGTGTGTGTGTGTGTGTGTACATACACACATATATATATACATATGTATATGTATATGTATATATGTATATATATGTATATTTATAAATGTGTGTGTGTGTGTGTGTGTGTGTGTACATACACACATATATATATACATATGTATATGTATATGTATATATGTATATATATGTATATTTATAAATGTGTGTGTGTGTGTGTGTGTGTGTGTACATACACACATATATATATACATATGTATATGTATATGTATATATGTATATATATGTATATTTATA